>JAOEGS010007103.1:0-82788 GCA_025447755.1 Corythornis vintsioides
CTGCTCAGGCAGGGGGGTTGGACTAGATGATCTTCTAGGTCCCTTCCAACCCCTAATATCTGTGAATCTGTGAATCAAAATAATGCTTTTCCTATTTTGCATGATTCCCAGGTCTTTAAACAAATCCTATAGACGTTTGGACTTCACATTTTTTATTGTGTATTTCATGCATCATTAGTTTGAAAAGCTGTTTTAATTATAATACTTATTATGCTGAAATGCAGTTGGTTTAGCCTGTTAGGAAAAAGGACTGTTGTGTAATTACTGATACATAACTGAACTTTTCCTTGAACCATGCAATTCCTGGACTCTAATTAGGTCTTCATATCTCATTTATGTAATTTTTTAATACTCGGATGGAATGGAATTTGCTGTCCTCAGGACTGGGGAAGAGTTCATTATTAGTAGTAGAGGAATTAGAAATTCATGGTGAAGATAGAGTTCCCTAACCTTTCTGTTAGTCCTGTTGAAGTTTCACTTCTCACTGACCTCTTGCCTCTGAATAGTCAAGCTGCTTATCAACAGCAAACGTACAACCTCAGCTTCTGACATCATTTACAATGTAAGAAATATACTAGTCCTGAACTGAATGAGATATGGAAAAGCATGGTGAGTGAAGGATGCTTGGATGGCTGTGAACTATTTTTAGTTCATCTGCATGTTGACAAATACTTTCCCAAAGCTTTCTCTTATCTATGTCCTCATATTGAATTCCTTACTATGATATTCGGAGTTTCTATTTCTGTGGGCCTTATTAAAAATGAGAGAAGTCTTGATCTAGACAATACTAACCTGCAACCACAGAAAGTGATATCTGCACCCCATCCCCCTGCCTAGAAAGAGAAGACCCTGAAGGCAGAATTAAGCAGAAGAGATGTGGTGGGCATTTTAAGCACACATCTGAAGTGGCAGCAATATGTTTTAGCCTGAATGAACCTCCAGCATTTCTTCATCCAGTTTCTCCAGTCCAGTTAAGGACTGTCCCATTCTTTAATCACCTGGCATATTTTTTCTTATTACCTGAAATTGGGATTGTTGTCAGAAGTATCCTTTAGATTCCAATTAACATTTTCCCAGAACATAGAAATAGATCATCAAAGCTGCTAAATCCTTCACTCTGATATCTCATTTTGACTAGAAGTTGAGGAAGTTAAACTAGTTATATATTACTTAAGTAAGGAAATTGTGTTTATAAAGACCTGAATGACAGAGTTCAAATATTTCTTTGCTAAACTCTCCACTACAGCAAAACTTCACATATCTGTCCCAAAGTGTTATCTGTCCTTCCTTACACTGTAACTACTTTAATACTTCTAGATTTATTGGGGAGATTTTTTTTACAATGCATGTCTCTTTACATTTAGTTTTGATTTATAATATATGTGCCATGTGGTGTGTTTTAAAGTCTTATATAAATTGAGATTCCATGGAACTCTAATATGGATAGTGATAAAGAAATCAGTAATTTTCCTCTAATTTGAGAAGGGTTTCATTCTAATTAATATGTAGCCATTTAAACATTAATATATACTTATCAAATACAGCTGTTTAAAACTTATCAAAGTGGGTTTGTGATGTAGTCGAGTAGTTGGGGTTTTTCTAATTTACTCCAGTAATTAACAATATATTCAATATTACCTGAGGTTTCAAATGTATAATGGCCTCAAGAAAATCTGCATAACTCCATTAAATTTTTTTATACCTATGGAATCATACCCCCCCTCTAACACGTGAAATGTATATGCTTTTGTCTTATGACACTCTGGACACCCTTTATGCAATGCTATTGAAGAGGACTGATTATGTATATGAATATGATAAAATTATTGAAATGTTGGATGCTTAGGGTTTTTTTTATGGACTTTTACACTGCTTTATTTCAGTACTGTACTATTTTACAGTGATGGTTATGAGCATTATTACCACTTTTTAATATTGTGCTATATCTTCAATATATTTAAACACTACATATATTCATGGAGAGCACCATTGCAGCCGAAGTCAATGAGGACATCCTTACTAATCTCAGCGATTTGGGGTTACACCTGGACAGAATTACATTTTCACATATGTGCTTTCCAAACTGAAGGGAGACCTCCTCTCCATGGTCTCAGTTCACAGGGTCTAAGCACAATAATTTGCAAGGAATGGCTGTTATACTTATGGAAGGAAATTAAACTAGGTTTCACCTCTATTAAGTACTTTATAGATATATAGAGCAAAATGCATAGCACTGAGAAAGCTGTAAACGGCTACGCAAAAATAGCTTGTGTAGTTACATCAGCTAGGATACAATTTTCAAAACTGGCAATCTTCAATCACCAAAAGACAAATTACTTAGAAAAAGATTATAAAAGCTTGGAAAGAGCACCTTGGGCAATTAAAACCAGTTCCCTGAAGTCAAGTCATACAATCCTCTTTATAATTTAATTATGTTACCTCCTTAAACCAGGTAAACATAAAAATGTGTTAACGAGATTGCTCAGAAACTCCACATTTCAGCTTACTAGCAACCTTACTCTGATTTTCAACACTTCTCATCAGTTCTTTCTTTCATAAGCAGATGGACTCCCCCCCGGTATTTACCCAGGTGATGATTTATCAGGAAAGACTATGGGAACTTTAGCTTTCCATTAGCTCCTGTCTCCAGGATGTTGCTTTTCATCTCCCTAATCCCATATACCAGGGTTACAAACCAGGAAGAAGTTGTGGTGCTTACTTGGAGAGAACTCATGCAAAAGAGGGAGGAGACGGGGCTTTTTAAAGGTTCTGCTCATGTCTTCTCCCTCCACCTCCCCAAAGCATATAACTCATGTGTGAAAGGAGACCTCAACAGTATTCACAAGTAGCCACCAACTTGATTTACATGTTTGTTTTACCTGTAGAGAATAATAACGTCATCTGAGAGCCTTCACTAGGCTAAGAAGGCCAAGCTCTTTCAATCTGCTCAGACAAGAGCTCTTCATTCCTCATCACACTATTTTCTCTCCAATGTGAGACTCTTCAGCACTTGGTACCTTACTTTTAACACTGTTCTAATGTGTTCTGAGTATAGGAAGGACTCATTCCATCAAAATATCATCACAGTGAGGGTGCCTGTTTGTACTATCCCACTCAAGGTCACGAATGTATTCTACACCATGAAAAGAACTCCTAGACATCAGTGGTCTTCAAATCAAGCTCTTTGTCCAGTAAGTAATATTTTTAAAGTATAAGTTGTATCAGTTGTTTAACACTTCCCACAGGAAAACTCTGGATAAGAAATCAATAAGTAGCAAAACATCAACAGAAAGCATCTTTCTCATTTTCATAATCATGTATGTATCAGCCACAGCCTAATTGCTAAGAAAGAACAACACTCCTAATTATACCCATTTTGACTTTTTGCTTTTGGATGTAGTATGAAGTAGTTTTATATATTTACAAATTGCTGGATTCAGGTGAACTTCAAATTTCTGCAGGCTGATCTCACATTAGTCCTTTGAATGACCTGTATTTTTAATTTGGCATGAAACTACTTCAAACTACATAGTGAAACTAATGAGGCCGCCGCAACTGTGCAGGGTAATAATCAACATCTACTTTATTGCTGGAGAGTGTATTAAGTCTGTGCATGATGTTAACTGAGAAAAGCTTTTTGTTTCAGAAAAAAAATCTGATGTGTGTTCACACATTTCCTCAGAAAATCAATAACTTTACAAGCAGATACAGTGAACAGAAAAGGACTAGGACCATAAGTTATTTTGATCTAGACTTTTGACAAATCAAGAAAAAAAATCTGCACAGTAAGTGCAAAGAGAAATTCAGAGCTGAAGTATAATCCACAGTAATAAGCAGCAAGAGAAGAGCAGCAATCAATCACCTGTGTGGTGGCTTTTCACCACTGGTAAGTTTCAGCTTGAGCCTTTCTCCTGTGCTGCAATCCCATACACAGCTCTCTGTCCTCAAGCACTCACAGACAGGCACAGGAAAAAAGTCCTTCAGTGTGAAGAAGACAAGAGCCCTGCTACAGGACACATGCCTATGCCTCTTTTTGGTCTGTTGACAGTACCCAGATGTTGACAGCAGGAGGGCTGCAGGTGTGGTCTCTATGGAAGACACCAGAGGCTGCCCCAAACTGGACACAGCTGGTTCCAGCTGGCTCCAATGGGGTACATCTGCTGGAGCAAAGGAAAAGTGGGAGAAAAAAAAAGTGGGAGTGGGAAAGAGAAGCTGCAGCATACTGACAATCTGCAGTTCCCATCCCCTCCTGCACCACTCATGGGGAGAGAAGAGTGAGGAGAGTGAAGTTGTTTTAATGTTTGACCTTGTTTTTCACTACCCAAATCTACTTTAATTGTCATTACATTATTTTTCACAAATCTGATGGAAATGCTTTGTCTGGAATTAATTCTTATGGCTTCTCAAGAAACATCTTTATACACACAGAGGAACAAGTCAAGATGCTAAGAATGGTGTGAGTATAAACATATCAGGCTTTTCTTTCTTCATGATGATAAGCCCAAAGAGTTAAAAAGAGTGGCTCCAGTTTCTTCATTTGCTGGTATTTTACCAAAATAGTTTTGTTCAGTAACATTATAGTTAGCCCATTATATCTGGCAGCTAGAAATATACTTTGATTCATTACAGTTACTTGACTCATCAGTCAAAACTGTCAAGACTCGTCTTTCTTCTTTCACAGGGCAGGAAAATGAAATGTTAGAAGTCTAAGTTCTTGTCAAAAAAGCGCTGGTGTATAAATTACCTTAGTGTCATATGCTAGAAGTTGAGGTAATGCATCTGGTAATGTTCAAAGACTTGAAATTATCTGCATGGATTATTATAGACCTGAAAAAACACTGTTGCACCCTTATCATCCACAGAAGCTGTTAATTGACCTTTTCATTCACTTGAACAGGTGGGTGCTATTCTACAGGTGTTATTTTTTTTTCCCTGCCCCACCCCCCTCTTCCTACAAACACTTTACTCCCCTCCACTGTGCACCAAGCGAGCATTGAAGGCAGCAAGCAACTCATTAAGGACATGTAGGTACCCCTTTATCAGCTTTATAGTTTGCACCAAGGGAAGACCAGAAATTTATTTCACAGACCAATACACTCATATACTCTCATGCCATGCTTCTAAAAAAGGGTGGTGACACTCCTGACCACAGAGTTTCCTGCTTATATGGCACAGAACAGTCTTCATTTCTCCTAAAGCATCATTGTAAAGCAATGGTGTTTCCAAGCACTTAATGGAAGGGGTAGGCCAGGATATAGCTGAATGAGAAGTGGTTATATCAACTTAAATCTCCCAAGTTAAGGTTCATCTTTTCAGCCTTCTTCATTGTTCTGAGTTAGGTTCAGGCTCCAAGGAAACTTTTTGCAAAATCCTAGTGCTTATTTGAATCTGGTTTTCAGACTCAAGATTCAAGTTGTAATTAATAATGACAGAAGAAAATAGATGCCCTACCCACTTCATGTTTCTTCGCAGTGATCATCACTCACCATATACTGCATGTGTACCCTCATATTTCTGGTGACAATTGCAGAGTATGTATTATACAGTCAATTTTTTAGAGGCTATCTGAGAAGTAATACAAAAATAAAAATGTAGAACAATATTAAAAACATGTCCAGGAGACATGGTAGTTTGCAGAAAGCCTGTTGGTTGTTTCATGTAACAGAGTGCTGGGGAAGAAATCAATCAGCCAAACAGCTTGGCTGTACAGATTTATAGGCTACTTCTGAGTAATATGTGGCTTGTTCATTTTCTCTTTGCTGCCCATTATCTAACAGTGCTACGTCTTCCTAATTAAAAATATGATCCTTTAACTGTGAAATCTATATTCTATTATTTTTTCTATTTATTGCCCAACCTGTCTTTTTTTAAACATGACTCCTGAGTTTCACTTCAGGTTGATTTTTTTTTAGGAAGCACATCCAAATCTGCTCTTCAAGGAAGAAACTTGTTAGGTAAAATTAAATTACTTCTTTGGAGGAGGATAAATAGGGTTTTCAACATAAAATTGGACTGACATAAACCAGTAACCCAAATATTAAAGTAAATATAAGCCACATTAAAATTTTCTTACATTCTGATTTGGCTCTTTTTCATGTATGTTTTCAGGACATAAACATTTCTGATCAAATATGTTTTCAAATACTTATGATTAAACGTCTGATTTCATGTTCTTGTAAGAGCTCTATACTGACAACATGGTATAATTTCCTTGACCACAATGCTGCTAAAACTGTCCCTTCAAGACATTAACATTCAGGAAAATACAGACTAAGCACCATACCGGAACGCACAAAGATTTCCAGAATTTCTAAGAATGTGCTTTCTTTGATATTATTAAAGAAATGAAACTTTGATTACCCTGCAAGTTAAGCTAATTCTAATGAAGAAATAGCTGTCATCCACACCTTCTCTAAAGCCAGGTCTTTTTCTGAGAGTACTGTGAGTGGCCAGTGTGATGGGACACTCCTGTGTTGGAAGCAGGCAGGAGATTTGCAGGGTCTTTACCTTCTCTTTCACTGTATAGAGCAACTTACAGTTTTAATCAAGGTTTTAATTAGAAAAGAGACCCGTGTGCCACCAGAAATGCAAGGGATGTTCTGCCACCAGAACATTCTTCTCCTCAGGGGCACATAGCATAGCAGGTTAGCAAGAGTAGCAAATGTCATCCTTTTTCATTTGAAAGATGAGGGTAAAGCTCAGGCAAGATAATGACAGTATTTGTCATGGCTGGAAGTCAGAAAAAAATGGAAACAGGAAATGTTAACTGATTTGACAATTTGCATTTTCTTAGTTTACTCGTGAAGTTAACATTTCAACTGTACTTATAAGTCAATCATCCAGACAGGGCACAAAAGGCTCTTTTCCCTCCTGAGTTTCCCTCCACCAGTTATTCACTTAAATAATATTAAGTAGTAAGATAAGGCAAAAATAGTCCTTGCTAGTAATAAAGTTTTACACTTAAAAAAAAAAAAAAAAAAAAGAGTATGGGGGTAAAATCACTAGGAACTGCACAGCCACAAGCTTGGAGGTTGAGAAAGTTTCTTAAATTAAATCTTTACGCTAGCTGCAAAGCAGGAAGGGAAAATGCTCTCACTTGCTAAAATCTGTGCATTAACTTTGTGTATATAGTTGCATCTTATAACAAGAGTGGATATATACTACAACAAGGGCATATTTTTATTTGTGGAAGACAGAAAATGAAAACAATAATGCAATTCCTATTGAATTCCCATTTTGTGTGATTGAATTGATCAAACAAAGATACACTAACCTTGTTTTCTTTATTTAGGAAAGTATGGTTCTCATTTATTTTTTTTTCCTCTGTGGGGAGTGAGATAGCTTTTGTTCACAGACCCATATTATATCTTTTTCTTGCAGCAGGCTTTGGTTTCTTCCTTTCCTTTACAAAAAAAAATATGTTTAGAAACAGTCTCCTCCTTGTGAAGAAAAAGGTTTGAGATTTCTGGGCACCTGCTCTATACTTTAGACTCATAGGTTATGTTGCATCTTAAAAGGGCTACTAGTCCTGTTTTTTTCTGTGTACCATACCTTTCTGAAGGGTGCTATTTAGTCAATTGCCACTTCTTTTAGGCTCCTAGTCTTCTCATCAGTTTTCCTCTTATTTTATCCCATCCAATCTTATAAGTGCTTAATGTGCTGTTCTGACTGAGCGATTAATGATAGAGGTTTTCAGACTTTTTCAGGTCTGTTAGCCCATCCTTTTGCATAACCCCTTGTGATGCTCTCTGTAGTGCCGCGCTGATCCTATCTCAGAAATACTGTAGACTTCAATAGTTTTTATTGCAAAATATCAGTTTAAGCATTAAGTTTATTTTTTCCTGCTCTTTCTTTTTTCTTTTTCTTTTTTTTTTTATCAGAAATCTGTTATGTTCCTAAATGAATTGGTAGTGAAAGTTCTACTTCTTGCTTTATCTTTTTTTTAGCATTGTAACTCTACTGGGATTTATCTTTTTGCTTATGAACATCCCCTACTGTTCCTCTTAGAATTATTTGCTCACCTAGATAAAATTCTGTGTACAATGAAGCTAATTGATACCGCTTCAATAATACACAAACGAATCATAGCAACAATATAACATAGTCCAAATAATTATAAATCCATTATCCCCCAAATCTGTGATTATGGACACACATGCCAAAACTGTGAGAGATACACTCTTCAAAAGGAAATGAGAAGGTATTCAGCAAATGTGACCAAGGTATCTTATATTAATCAGAAGTTATATTCAGTACTAGGAATAAATATTTTTGTAAGGAATCAATAAACAGTAATAGCTGTGTCTTTCAGGTTTATATAGCACTAGATGTTGTATGATTCTTTAAATAGTCTTAGTTGTATTCCTTCTATTAGTACTACTTCACTCCCCAGATGTCTATGATACAGCAAATCAAAACAAAGTGCCTTCTGTTTTTGCTGTGTCAGCTGCCTACTTTGCAATAGTTGCATAAATATTCCAAATGTCTATATGAGATATGCTAATAGAACACTCTGAGATCTGTCATACAATTTTCTTAATGGGACTAAAACCTATGCTCCTAGTCTGAAAAGATATTTCATTACGCAGCAGGGCCTATACATTCTTAACTTCAGGTTTGGATTTATAATCCTGAAGATCCCTGAAACCTTCCAATAGACTGTTACAATAGACATACAATAACTAGATAACATCCTGATCAAATTCAACAAGCCATTTCAATACTGACCAAACAAGAATACTTATAAACTTATTTAGCTTCAGTTATGCCCTTGCTATCATAGCAAAATTAACATTCATCTCCCAGGAAACAGTAGATGGTATTTGAACTTGTTATTCACTTGTAAGGTGAAAACAGCTACATCAAGATTGACTATTCTATAGTTGTATTATAGATGTGCATTACTCAAGTACTAAGATACAGGTCAATGATTTAAAGAGTGATTGATTCCAGCGCAGTGTGAATAGATTTATTAGGGCACAGCATAAATGGCTGGGTGACTCTCATTTTCACAATTCTTTTTGACCTGTCAAGTTGTTGTCTTCATGGAGATCAAATGTTCATTGCTTCTCATATAACTCAACATTGCCTCCGTGATGTATACTTCAGTCTAGATACTATAATGTCATCTTTTGTATCTCAGAGGTCTAATGGGTATAAAAACAATTAAAACATTAAGACTAAACTGCTTAAGTCAACATCAGTCAGAATCAAAATGCATTGTCAACTATGAAGATTAAGGTTACTTACATTACTTTCTACTAAGAATATATAAAAAATTCTTCCTTTTATGAAAAATGTTGAATAATTGATCAAAGGAAAGATTAACTTGGATCTAGCCAAAGGAATGTGCAAGATGCTTTATCCAAAAACAGATCTGTCCTCAGCATAACTCTTTTCACTGATGCTATTATATTACAATATATGCTATTATAACTATATGCTACATAGTATGGTGTTAGTTCAAGCCATTAAGTTTTTTTTTCCTTTAGAATTTCTGTTAGAATTTCCTTTTCCTCAGAGAAAAAAAAAACAATAAACCATAAACAACACACAAAACCAAAGCAGCTGAAATATTTGAAGTGTTTGTATCTCCAAACATAGTAATAATTTAAAGCCCTTTTCTGATGCATTTATAAGTAATGCATTGGCATCAGATATCATAAAACATAGTATTGAGGTTATGAAGGTTTGAATTAGGATACTAAACTGTAAGCTTACTTGATTTCCTTTAATGCTTTGTTGTTTAAAATATTTTTAATCACACAATGTCAAATGCAGTGTTCATGTGTCGCAGTTTAGGCATTTAAAAGCTTTATGTCTGAGTCATCTTGGAAAGTCTATAATGAAGATAAATCAGCATTTTCAGGCAATTCATGTGCCTTATCTTAGACAACTATCTTAGGAAAAGCAGCATATCCTCACAAGCTGCTTTTTTTCTCCTGACTGATTAACATATGGCTCTGGATGTCTTAGACATGAAAGTCTAACACTTTCAGTCTAAAATTAGGTGGAAATTAATATCTTGCTGAAAGATCTAAAATGTTTGGTGACATATCTGCTAAAATGGATTTAAACATGGTTCAATTAAACAATAATCAAGAACAAGTATGTTCCTGTAAGATTCAAGTAATATCTATACCAGCACTTTTTGAAATTCAAAAATCTGCCTTTATATAGACAAAACTCTAAAGGCTAAGAAGGGTATTTGATAGGAGTAAACAAATATTTTATGTATTGCATGTTGTGCTATGAATTTCAACTATTCTGTAAAATCATAGAAACTTTACTTCTAAAGTATATTTGAAGATGGCCTACTTTGGGCCATAATAAAACTAATATTCATCTGCTTCTCCTACTTGGAGCAGTACTATTGACAGAACTAAATTGGTTCACTATAGCATAATGAATTGTTTCAGTATAGCAAAGTTTTGAAAATCCCAAAGATGGCGACTTCTTGCCTCTCTCAAAGAGTTTTTTCAAAACTGAACTACCCTCCTATTAAAGACTTTTTTCCCAATATGCATCCTGAACTACTTGTGTCTGCTGCAATATCTACCACCACCACCACTACCAGGAAGAGCTTGACTCCACCCTGTCCTTCATTTAGCTGCAGGCTGCATTCAGAAAGTCAATCCAATGTCAGTATACATCCAGCTCATATACTTTCTATATACGATTAAAATGGAGGATATTTCTGCTTTGCCTTGTCTAAAACAGAAAAGATAAATTGGAAGCTTGCAAGGAAAACAGTAGTAGTGGCAGTGGGGAACTTAACTTTCTTTTTTTTGCTGTATTCTACAACACAAAATCTTTGCTTGAACAGCTTTACTTGATAATTTCTGAATTCTCTGACTGAACACTTCAAATCACTTTGAAAGTAAATGTATCTATCTCAGAATTGAGGAAGCGTGCTGAAGTGTGAGAGTCACTATTAGCTGGCCAAACTCAGCTACGTGTTATACTTACTTTCTGCCACAAAAATGAAAGAAAATGAAGGTGTGGCTGCCCATGAAATATAAGTAGGTCTTATGAGCAACATACCTTTTATTCAAAGATAATCTTGCAAATACAGGATAAATTTTATATGCAAATTGGTCTTGCATTAAACCCATAACGTTGTTTGCTCTTCACAAACACCAGAAGCGTACACTTTTTGTTGAGTTTTCAGAGAGGTTTTAGAGTTTTTGTTGAGTGTTCAAAGAGAGGTTTTCATTTCATCTTGATGAACAGAAGCTATTACATGCTTTTATAAATCTTTAGACTTCAGAATTTTGAATATTTTATCCATTCAAGTGGCAGAAATAATTCTAGGTGATTTATCAGACTAACAGTCAACAACTAAAAAAAAAATAAAAATAGTAAATTTAATGAAACACGGAATTGTTTTAAAAATTCATACCCTTTTTGAGTAACTAACTTTTATAAAGAAAATGTGATCTCTGCATGACATTCCACAAGCGGAAAATACATAAATTATTTTGTACTGTTTGATAAAATGCAGCTGTGATGTCATAGCTCAGCGTGTTTATTTTTCACCGAGCATACCACTACGTCAACTTATTCCCACTGTGACAGGTTTTGCAGCTGTGTTACATTATTCACACCATTGGCATGACTCATGTGAGTTCCAATAAAACAAGATCACAGAATCATAGAACATCATGTTGGAAGAGATCTCAAGAATCATCTGGTGCAAACTTTCTTGTCAAAAGCACAGTCTAGACAAGATGGCCCAGCACCCTGAGTAGCAGAATCTTAAAATTGTGTCCAAGGTTGAGGAATCCACCACCTCCCTGGTAAGATTATTCTAGTAGCTGATTGTCCTCTTGTGCCTAATTGGAATCTCCCCAGGAGTAACTTTTAGCCCCTACCCCTCTTCTTTTCCACTTGACTCCTTGTGAAAAAGAAGTCTTAATCTTCTTTGCAGCCACCCTTTAAATACTGGAACAGAGTGATAAGGTCTCCCCTAAGCCTTATTTTCTCAAGGCTGAACAAACCCAGTTCTCTCAGCCTTTTCTGATATGTCAGGCTTCCCAGTCCTTTGATTAAACATTAAATAGTGTGTATATTCTAGAAAACAAAAACAAAGTGAGCTGTTTCACTAGTCTGGAAATAGAAGCAAAATCAAGTCCTTTTAACTATGATTATTTATAGTTGATCATAAAAATGGACCATGAACTACTGTCTGGCCCTGAGGTCAAGTAGCACAATACAATTCATACCCTTAGGGTTCTACTTTCACCCTCCACCAAAACAATATGGCCTCATCTTTAGTGACCTTTGGAATGCTCCCTGGTAAGTCTTTCTTACAGATTCCCTAATTACAAAAGTTTAAAGGTGAGTCTGTGATATCTTTGTGTCAGTACCTCATCTGACACTTGAACATAAAAGACATAAACAACATAGAAAGAAGCAAGTCTGTCAGAGACAAGTGCAGATGCTTCCACTGGGGAAAAATAAAATGAACTCATGCTTTTCTCTGCTGAATTCCCTGAAAAATCCCACCAAGCTATGTGAAAGGAAGGGAATCTTTAGTTGTTTTATTAGCTGCTACTTCAGCTTGCCAAGCAAAGCCTAGAAAGCCAGAACTAGCAATTAATACTATCTTGGCACATTGTATTGTCTTTCTTTATTAAGATATGTCTTGGAAGCGGCAAAACAGAGATAAAGTGAAATTTCCAAGATCTAAGGTAATCCAGACTATGACAAACAAATGGGGATTCTCTAGACAGATAATTGGTCACTTGAATGAACAACTTGAGTTGAAAAATTGGAGTGTTTTAACTATGAAAGGAGTGAGATTCTG
This sequence comes from Corythornis vintsioides, assembly GCA_025447755.1. Classification (NCBI taxonomy): domain Eukaryota; kingdom Metazoa; phylum Chordata; class Aves; order Coraciiformes; family Alcedinidae; genus Corythornis; species Corythornis vintsioides. Next base: position 12,809 of record JAOEGS010007103.1, read on the forward strand.
ATAAAGACTTATAGCAGGAAAACATGGAGCTCAGGTAGGAGCCCAAACCTTTTCAGATAGGTTTATAAGGATGATGCTTCCTACTGTAATAAGGCATTGGGTCTTAAGGATCAGAGACCTCTCCCAGACCCAAGTTCTTTTTTCCTTCTTTTAAAAAAGCACCTCTATTTCACTACATTAGAAAATGCTCAGTCTCCCTCTGCAGCAAGAATACAGCCTTAAACAATAGAAACAGTATTTCATTCATCTTTCAGTATTATCCAGTTATTTATGTTTTAAATTATATGTGAACAGTCCATCTCAAAAAGAATGCCACCATTTTATTTCTAGGTGTATATTACATCTAATGAGCTAAATACTATAGCTCTTACCATAAACCAGTAATATTTTGCATTAAGAGAAATAAATTTCCTTTTACTGATGACTGCCTTTTTCCTCAGATGATTTGCACACAGTGATTTCTTTTAAGGAGAGGAAGATGTAGTTAGCTAATGTAAGCTAACACAGCTGGATTAAATACAATAGTAGACAAAGCTTCATTGTCACAGTGTGATTCATTCTATGCTGTACTTCTATCAATTTTCTAATTAAATTTTGGAGTTTTAAAAACATTTTTTGTTCTGAAACTGCATAGCAGTGATGGACTCTGAACAAGTTACCAGGGCAAACATTATGGTTCTGTGAACATCTCAAGCTTGTATAAACTTGTATAGTCCTCTAATGTTACCTTCATTCTCTGCTTCTCAGCAGTCCCTTGCTCACTCTCCCTTAAGCTGCAAAAGCAATGGATACAGGCAACAAATTGGATTGAGTTAAATTAATGGTTTCCCTAACACAGCTTTTTTTGATGGGTTAGTTTTAACTTAGATATGTTCCTTTCCTTGTTCACTGTCCAGCTTACACAGACACCTGCCTCAGCACTAATGACTGAAGCAGAAAAGAGATTGCATGAGCACTCACATTTCAGCAGAGGGCTAGTCAACCTCCATCACTCTCTGCCTTGAAGACCTCAATGAATCACATTGTCAATGTTACAGACATGTCTGTAAAAACATGCCACAGGAAATAAATAACATCCCATGTGAAACTCAGTATTGTGCATCACAGAATCATTAAATTAATAATTAAGTTCGTCATTAAAAAATAATTAAATAATATACGCTCAAAACTCAGATACTCCAATGACATTCAATTATTTGTCCTGAGCATATTCCTCACAAATTATATTGATGTATTTCCCTGGGTGATGCAATTAATTTCCAAACTTACAGATTTCTGTGCACTGACTACCCAGTGGAAGTCAGAGAAGAGAATATCATCTTAAAAGTGTGGTAGAATATATTTACTCTGACACAATTTGTAGCTTTAGAGCTCAGCAGAAAGCTCTACAATGGTGTACACACCTTACATTTTGGGTTATTTCCCATTATTATATTTTAAACTTTAATTGTGTATTTACATTAAGAAGCTTATAAATGTGTGTGTGTGCCATTCCTCATACTGTGGACCATTCACATGTCAGATAATCCCTCAAAGTTAATATTAATTATGGATTTAGTTGTCATATATAGTGAAAATGTCAATGGCAGGGTATTTTTAACACAATAGCAGCTACAGATTTAGTCCCCTTCAGTATTAATTCCTGACAGTTATTGTCCCATTTAATTTAGGAGAGAATTTTAAACAGAGAAGTTATCATCTGATGACTAAATATTCCTTTTTATGTAGTTTGTATAAACTGTCAGTGCAGAGAGGCATTACCATGATCAATTCAAATGTCTGAATAGTTGTGCCACCCTTGAAAATATGTGAAATCTATGAATATAGTAAAGCCATGATGAACTGCCTGTTCCTTTCTTTTCATTTTTACCGACATCCAATGCTAAGGCAGCTTCTAGGAACTTGCAATTGGCAGAAGTGTGCAATGCTGGACTACAGAATAATTCAGAAGTTCTGTTTTATTAGAAAAATCCTTTTGTAGTAGCTTGACATGGCAACCTTTTAAGTTTTAGCTCTGAGTCACAAATTTCACTGAAACATTTTAAGGGATGATGCTTAGAACTCTGATTAAGAGAGAGGAGGGTAGAAAGAGAAGTGTAGGCTGGTGTAACAATAAAATCTTTTATTTACAAACTTGATATCATGGTCTAACTTCAGAATATTTATTTTAAAGAAATTAATCTTTTTTTCACTGGGTGGGGATTTTCTTTTTATTATTCTTACACAGCAAGGCATGGAATGTCACCATTCAAGTTCTATATTTTTCTAAGTAAGATAGGGGCAAACTCCTGGACTTCAGTGAACAGGACACATTCCAAGATGCTTGCAGGTGCATCAGCAACAGTTCACAACACCAGTGCCATGGAGCAGTCATCAGCTTTTCAGCCACAGCTGCCCCTCTCCCCTTTCTTGCACTCATAGAGATGGGCAGATTTTATCCTGCCAGAGATCAGAGACCAAAGCAAAAATTTTTACTGAATCAATTTGTCAGACACTGTGCTCTTACACAAAGTACCCTGGTTGAGACAAGCTGTCTTTTACTTGGCTGAGATATTTCCTGAACCAAAGTCTCCTTCAACAGAAAACTCAGTCTTATGTCCTTACTCTAATGCTATTGATTTATTTGCTTTAGAAAGCTGTCAGCCTTTTATCGTCTTCTCCTTATTTTGTAGAAAGATTCACTTACACTTGCACAGCACCCCAAGTGAGCTTGAGAACTGTCAGCACAACGTAAATAACAGGCCAAATATAGGAAAGGGGCTTCTTGCATTCATATGCATCCCTGATTTTAAGTGTGTATATATATATATATCAGAAAAACATAGAATCACAAGATGGCTTGGGTTGGAAGGGACCTTTAAATGTCATCTAATCCAAACCCCAAATCCAAACCCATTGATTCTGCAATGCTGTCACCTCCTTGGCTTTGGTGGAGAAGCTGTGTTCTACAGCAACGTGAAGGACAATTAGGTCTTTACAACCACATAGCATTTAGCAGATGTCATTCCTATAGTCAAATGATGTATTTATTATTTTAAATAATTTTTGGGACATAAATTATTGTATAAAATATTATTTCGAATCCATTATTATTTTTACTACTCAGTCATATGATATAGAGGAATTCTTTACACATTTTCTTTATTGCCTAGCCTTATGTAGGGGTTCTGGGGAATAAACAGCACTGAAAACAGATGGCTGGATTTACAAAGCTTTACCTTATGCAGCGAACTGAGGCTCTGTGCAGATGGACCTGTAGATACCAGTGCCAGTATTATACCTTATCCATATGGACTGCAAGATTTATTGCAGAAGTAATTATTTTGGATACAAACTAACATCCCCCTGTTTATATGCCTCTACTATTTCTGCTTTCTGATATTAGAGAAGAAGGAATAATGTAAAATTCATAGATTCATAGATTCATAGATATTAGGGGTAAAAATAAATACTTAAGGATCTTTCCATGGTAAGTCACAAACAATATATTAACTTGAACTTCTAAGAAAGGGCTCTTTCTCAGCATTATGTTTGAGCATGGCAACATAAAGCACAGAGGTGACCATGTACTGTGGCAGATCAGTGTTTCTGTATCAGAGGACTCCGAGATTTATGTGAAGGAGTGCTTGGAGCTAACAGGCAAGAGGCAGTGAGTTGATGGCACCATCCAGGGCAGGAAAAAGTTGTCACAGAACTGAACTGTGTTCAGAACTGAAGTGTGTGTTCATCACAGGGCTGTCCTTCAGAACTTGACATATGCACTAATATAATGGCAATATCCCTAAATCACATTTATTACTAAATCCTGTGTCCTGATATCAGCCAGCCTCAGGTCCTGCAGCATGTTAGAGGGAGATCTGATGCAAGAACCACAGAATGGGCTATTCTAACTGCTCAGAGGAAAGACTTCTCTGGGTGTTACCTTAGAGGCTGAGAAAAGAGTCGCGAGATATCTGTTGAGAAGGAATGTGGAGGTACAAATACAAAGGCTAAGCACAGCACTAGCAGGACAAGCTTCTAGCAAAAGCTTTTCTATGGCTTCCCACCACTATTTGTACATGGGAATATTCCTTTCACCCTCAATGAGCAGAAAGTGAAAGCAGCCATGGAAAAATAAGTATGAAAATGTAATTCCTTATCTTCACAAACACAAACATAGAGGTCTCCATTCCTAGACAATATGTTACTTTTTCAATATGAGTATGATTTAAGTGTTGATGCTTTCATTTGCAGATCTGTAAATAGTACAGATGATTTTCAGTTTCTGTTTTGAGATATACAGAGTTGTAAGGAACTAATGCCCAGTGATCTTTAAATCGGAAAAGACCTTTGCCCTTTAAATTTTATGTTGTTCTTCAGATATTCCATTTTTCCATATTTTGTTCTTTTGTTACCTCTATTAAGTTTTCACTGTCTGCTTACACACAATACTGAGGTATTCTCTAATGCTAAGTGTTTCAGGACCGTAATGCACCTTTGGGAACCAAAAGTTTTTACTAATTGCTGTTTGTAAATTGGTTTGAGATCCTCTGATGAAGAGTACTAACAAAAGAAAGAAAAAAGACCTTTCTTCTTGAGCTACTAAAAAGCAATCTCTTGTAGTGTTTAACATCTCAACTTGCATAAACCAAACCACTTTTGGGGGTTTCTTTCTTTTGTCATCAGGAGTGACAAGAAACCCATAAATAACAGTAACAAAAGTACATACAGATAACCCCTGAATGACTTAAAGAAAAATAAATGAGAGAACAAAATATAAGACAATATAAATTCTCCTACATACAATCATATATGGAGTATTTCAGGCTAACTAAGCATGGCACAAAAGGCTAGTTTGGAATACTTGCAGAGGGGAATATATTTCAGAGGCATTTGCTTCTGAAATTATGAAAAAAAACCCTACACTCTTGTATATAGAGATTATTCTTTTCTCTAGGAAAATAAATAATTTTATGTTTAAAAATAACTTTAGCTTTCTGCTGAGCTAATTTTGTCCTTGGCTACCACAGGCATAATATGCAGAAGCTCAGAGGAAATTACAGCTGCAAAGTTGCTCATGAAATATAAGACCATAACATAAAACAAGAAACCTACACACAAGCAGCAGCGGAACACTGCTCACTCAGCTTAAAGCCTGACTCCATGTTACATGCCTGATGGTTTACTCAGAACCTTTTTGTGCAGTGTGCCCTCAGAGGCCCAAGACCTTCTTATTAAACAAATGACACTAAACGCAACTGTGTTATGAAGTCATAAGGGACCAGATTAAGCATGATATTACCTGATAAATATATGAAGTATAACTAATAAATTTTTTAACGGAAGTACCACTCACCCAAAAATTACTCATCTACATGTGGAGTATTTACCAACTTAGTAAAACACATCTGAGATGCACTGTTTTCAGTTTCTGTGCTACATTTTAAAGTTTCATTTCCATAGTTACACAGTAGCTATTGAAAAGTCTATCAGCCTGATAATGGAAGGAAGTCAGTTTCATAAAAAGCTACAGCTGAATGATGTTATTCCTCAAAGCTATTATTCTTCAAAACGTTGAAAATATCAATATAATTCCCTTTGCTCTAGACAGTTTTTCTTCCAAAGATTAAAAATCAGCTCAATTTATGCAGAAAAGAGATAGGAAAATTTCATGGTCCTCATTTTGGCACAGTGAAGGCCCTGTAGCATTTCGGGTACATTACAATGTCTATTCAACTGCATCACATTTTGTGCTGTGCTTCAAGAAAAATAAACTGCCCTCCAAGCCCTAAGGACAAAGCTATTTACAAACAACTAAAAGCCATTGTACTTTAGCACTGACGGCTAAAACAGCTCAAACAAATAGGGAACAAATCTTCCATGGTGCTGTATAGCATTCTGTGAGGGAGAATAGCAAACAATGGATGGATTCTGACATAGGGATACATGAGTGATACCAGGAAATATATATTATAAAGAAAGCAGTGCCCTGTGAGACATGGGGAAAGGAATGTAGAGCAAGGTCAGGGGAAATGGAAAGCATAGACAGTTTAAACTAATTGAACACTTGGTTCAGTGAAATAAGAATTTTGTAGCTCATTCTAACTTCCACAGAACTAAAGAGGTATATTGCCTGCTCTAGGTATACTGCAGTTTGTGGTAATCTACATTAGTAAGGTTGCTAGCTTTGAGAAAAATAATGTTCTAGGAAAGATGTGTCTGAAATTACTTCCTTGGTATTTTGTATAGGCAAAGTGTTCTCTGAGAAATAACATGAGGAGCCTAAGATAGCACTTGTTATACAGTGTTAGCTTACTGTTGTGCATCTGATTTGCAATGAGATTTTGAAAATAATATTGCAGTAAAATAAGCAGCAGTAACCACTGTCATTTGGGTAGTGATTTGTTCACAATATGCAGTTAGAAGTCTGGAAATTGCAGTACTTCAGGTTTCTCATGCCTCCTTTTTTAAAAATATAAAAAAATCTTATGGAAGATGATGTTAAAAGCACTGACTTTAAAGAAGAGAATACTTAAATTTGAGAGCTTTATGTGTGCATCATTATTCTTCTCTGCATATTTGATTATTATTCATAGTTTTGTTCATACAAATGCCTTCAACTATTCAAAGAGCCTGCCTAACAAGGCAGTACAAGGTGTAGCTACTGTGAAACAACCAACTAGAATTTTTCTTAATTATTTGAAAATTGTTACCATACTTTCTATCAGTTCCTTTCCTAGATCAGGTTAAAGGCTTTGTTTAGGTTGTTAATTGATTGTGAAGGCTTAGGAAGAAGATTTGTTTCTGAACACTACTAGGTTGGTATTTTAGCTATTTTTGATCCATCAGTGTATGGATACTGGACTGGGTTTTACTACTATTTGACTTTTGCCTCACCGACTGCTGACATCTCTTCTGCCCTTAGGGCCAGGACTCGATGGCTATAGCCATTAAAACTATAACCTCAAACATCTAATCACATTACTAAGTGCGGAACTATACTCGAGGTTGCTTCTCTAGCCAAACTCATCTAAACTGTAGCAATTCCTGGTAGACCTGAAACCTAGCAATGTGGTGTAGCTTTCTCTCCACCACTCTTTAATCACAAAGTAGCACATCCCTTCTCAATCAGGAGATCCCCTGGACCTAGCAGATTATGCATCAGCCAGCTTTTTGTACTTCTCTGCCAGTTTTCCTTTATAGGCAGTCTTGCTCTACAGAAACCAGTTCAAATCATGTTGCACAAAAGCCTGGCTGGATTTCCCCACTGCCAGTAGACCCTGTATTTGTTAGTGAGCTAGCAGCCTAGGCTGGCTGCACAGCATGAAAGAACATTGGCATATGCTTAGAAATATTTCAGCCTCAAGTCTTTTCACCAGGAAAGAACAGCTTTGGTCTGGCTAAAATGTTTACCAAACTTGTGTTGACCTCACTGTACTTTTTCAGCAGAGCAAAACACTTGAATTATGAAAAAAATGGTTTGCTCTGGCATTTAATTACCATTTATGAACTTAATATTTCAGTGGTTCAAAATTTATTTCAAACTTAATCAGAAATATTTTGTAAAGTTTTGTAAAAAAAACAGAAAAAAAACCAAAACCCAACAAACCCCAAAGCATTATTTTCTTAACTAGGTGTTCATACAAATATTCTTATACAATAGAGATGGTTGCGAAATAAAGGGAGGAGCCCCCAAAAATGACACCATGAAAAAAAAATTGCAAGTCATTATGAACCACAGTTCCAGCAGGTTGTGTATATCAAGGCTTCTGTGTCCTACACACATTCAGCTAGAATATACTGAATCTGGAAGGAGGGGAGGCACAAAACAACTAAGATGCATGTATGGGTGTAAAAAAAAAAAAAAAAAAAATTAAAAAAAATCAACCAACCAACCAAAAGCAAAAAAATCCAGCAGCATGAGAGGGACTGAGAGGTACACTGAGTGGTACACTTGTATCACAATATCATATTCTGGAGTCGGTCATGGGAACAATTTAAGAATTACTTTAATTATTAAAAATTCTATTAACAAGCATGTAATCTGGAAATGCCTTAGTTTGTAAGAAACTGAGATGATCGCATTAATACTTGTTTTTCTTGTTAGGAGAGAAGCTTTAAAAGCTGCTTGCAGTGTTAATTGTGCATTTCTTTTCTGTCTTGCAGAGAATGACATAAAATCAGTGATGTGTTTGTTTTAGTTTCCAAAAGCTAATGTAAGGGAATAAAACCTACTTAGCATGAAGTCAATCCTACTTACTGTAAAACACTTTTATTGTTAAAATATTATGATACATTCCTTCTAAATAAAAAAAATAAAAAAATAAAAAAAAAAAGGAAAGCTTCTCAACAATTCATTCCAGGGGCTGATCTCACTAAGATTGACTCCCCAACAGGCTTTGAACTACAGCAGGATGGATGAATGTGCACCATATGGACTACTGCCTCTGAGTAGGAGACAGAGAGACAGACTACTCTTCTGCCTTCTCAGGATTCCTTCCTGAGAAAGCAAAAAAGCTTTTCAGGATTAGCACAGGATTTTTCTTTCAGAGTAGTGTAGCCTACTGTTATTTATGTTAAGTAATTTTGTGTCTCTTAATTCTTTCTTTTAATTTACTTCTCCAACGAAGCTGGAACTTACATTTTATTTCTAACATTTTCTCTATTACCTCCAAGTTAATCTTTCTGTGTATAAATTTTCTTTCTTACGTTTTCCCCCTCTCTCATTTTCTGAGATCCCTATAACTTAAAGTGTTTTCCTTCACATTAAGTAGGAGATTTTGTCACTTTCAAATCCTCATTTTCATTAGAATTTTGCCAAAAGGAGGAATATAGGCCACTTCCATTACAACTCCACAAAGGATTAGGGTCTAAATATTGAACTGCACTGACATCAATAACCAGATTTTGGTCAAAGGATATCTGTGATACTATTATATTTCTGAAGAAAGGATAATAATATTAAGAGATAAGAATAAAAATTTACCTTAAAAGAACCTGCATTATTCAATAAAGCTGAGACCTTGTAGATGGACACAGGTTACCTGATGCACTGTGAAACAGAGTCCTCATACACTATAAGAACAAACCAGACTTTGAAACTTGCTGCGTCTGAACACAATCCTGATATCAAACAGACACATGCCAGGTACGTATATTAACTGCAGCGCTTCTGTGGAAACTGTTTGAAATAACACTTGTTAATGTTGAAAATAGTGCTTTCTTCCTCCTCAGATCTATATCTATTCCCTCTATATCTTTAGTGTTACACCTGCACGCTCCAGGGAGAAGCTAAGTTTGCTACTATTAGACTATGAAATTAAAACATAGCAATGAGGAGTTGAATTAGATTCTACATCCTTATGAATCTTCAAAAGAAGTGGTATTTTATGTTACAGGTAGTTACAGATAAGCAAGCAATAGGTTTTTACCTGTCTCTATTGGTTCGGAATTTAAAATGAATGAGACTATGCCTGAAGGCATTTATTGATCAATAGAACTGTTACTACAGTTTATAGAAAGTGAGAAACTTCAAGGAAGTTTGCAGGCCTGTCAATTAGAAAATCTTAAGCACATCTAGTGAAGAATCATTGTTAAACAGCAAAGACAGACACAGCATTTTGTCCTTTGTGGTCATTTTTTCAGCACAACTCTTCCCCTCAAAAAAACTGCAGTGACATGAAGTAGCACTGACCCAGTTACTAACCTACTGAACTTGTTCTACAAGAACAGCTGCTGTCCATCTCAGAAAACAGCAAATTGGCACCATTTAAAATCTTCATTGCAATAAAGGCCTTACAACTCCATTGAGAAATTATTGTGAAATTGAAAATAGTGTCTAATTAATACAAAGGTTTTGTCTCTTTTGTGTGTAGTGTATATAAATAAGTAGTTGGCAACTTTTTTACAACATAATAGCAGAGCTTCCTATACACCTTCTGATACTTATCAAAAGAATATACAACGTATAAACATTGAAAATAAAATTGCATATGTTGTATCTGAGAGAAAATGTGCTGCTTGATGAAAACAGAATGAACATTTTATAGAAAAGTATCATGTTCTGCCCCAGCAAGTTTAGCTAGTCAAACTTCATTTTACTGTCTTGCACTGGGACAGATTTATGTCTCCATTAGAATAAAATAAAAATAGCATAGACTACATTGTTTTTAAAGTAGAAAAACAAGTAAAGTAACACATTACCAGGGGCATATGTTGAATAGTATCAGCAGACACAAACTCATTGCTAAATGTTTCTGAAAGACTAACCAAGTACCTTCCTCAGTTTTGAGGTCTATTGCAATGGAGGATTGAATTTTCCTCTTCTCTGTGGCATAGCAAGGAGACTGAGTCCAGTAACTGTTCCCCCAGGTTAATTCTGACCCAGTGACTCCTCTTGTTTTCTATCCTAATCAAGCCAAAAATGTGCTTAGTTCTCAAGAGCTAAGTTAGAATTTTTTCAGTGTTCCATTTTCCAGATTTTAGCTAGAACAAAACTAATTCTATTCAGTGATTTTACTTTTCAGATGTCATTTCTAACTAACTGCATGGTGCACTTTTGCAGACACTGTCTGCTTTTAACAGTGATAATGCCTGATGTTTCCAGTTACTACCACGGACTGGTGTGCAGAGAGATTCTTGCTTATGCTTGCTCCTGTGAAAATCAAGGTCACTGATGAGCCTTATATTCCACGATTGGGGTGCAGAAAGCAAGAGGCTGAATCTGTATAGAGCATCAGACATTTCAGGTGACCCTAAAATGCCCAACAAGATATTCCATTTTATATGTCATACTCAGTATAAAGCTGAGGGATCACAAGGGTTAAGCTCTCTTCTACAATGACCAGTGTTCAAGGAGGACTCTGTTCTTCTGCCTTCAATCCCAAACCATATGCTCATGAATCTTGCCTTCAGGGGATTGGTTCAATATAAAGTTTATATATTTTTGTATGCATTTCATTTTATCATTATTGTTTCATTAAAGTGGTTTTCATTTTCCAGTCTATAAGTCTCTCTCCATTATTTGCATTCTCTCTTCCCTTTTGGCCTTTATGTTCCCCTGTGGAATGGGAGAGGTGTTAATAGAGAGCATCTGTCATTTGTCTAGTAGCCAAGCCAGTCCTAACCCTTTACATTTCTATAAGCCCTAAAGGTGTCTGCATCTTGAACAAGTGTAAGCCTGCTAAACACTACTAAATCTTGTGGAAGAAGAAGCATTTTGCCCAAGGTGGAAACACCCTTGGAAGTAGAAAGCTGATTAATTTTAGATGTCAACAATAGGATGAGATGAATTGTACTCCAGGGGTGACTATTACTCTTTGCTGACTCTGAAGGGAACCTGAGGTTACTAGTCAGGCAGTAGAGACGTGCACTATATGCTCAAGAAGTTAAGTTATTCCCCCCTGCTTTGCTATACTCCAGGAAAAAAAAAAAAAAAGAAACTTGCATTTCAGGCAGGCAACTAAATGTCTGTTTCTGCTTGCACTGCCTCTGAAAGGTGATTGCTGTGTCATGAACAGCATCATCTGAAGCTATTCAAGAATATGAACAAACAATCCACCTAGACCAGAGAGGTGCCATTATTATTATTTAGGCCAGGCCAGGCAGTCTGTAGAAGATATAGCTGCTACAGCTGTGTTCTCTCACTACAAATAGGTGAAACCAGTCTTATCTACAAGACCTCTTGCAGGTGTGCTTTGAATCTACAGATTTTCCCCAAATCACTGCCACTACCAACAAATTTTTGATCTCTTGATCTTTATTTGAGCCCCTCTTACAGTATTACCTATGACTTCCTAATATTTATCAATGTATGCAACAGCTTCCCCCAACACCTTATGCTCAGTTAAATGGTGTATTAAATGAGGATAGCTTATCCACAATTAGTCCATTACTGTAATAGATCTTTCTGGTGAAGAGTAACAGTTTTCAGCAAATTTAAGCAATAATAGGAGGAAAAAATGGATTGTAGCTTAACCACTTGTAAACATGAAGGAATTTAGCCAGGTAAAATGTTTTTTTAACTATATGATTAATATTTAATTATAATATCATTATTAGAAATTACTTCTGTTCCAGCAGCTTACACTTGATTTGATATGCAGTAACTGGGGCTATGTACTAAGCAACATGTAGTATATGGTCTGAATTTGGAACCTCTAATATTTGGTAATCCCTGGGCAGGGATTTTCTGAGAATCCAGGATCTTTACAATTCCTTGTGCTTAAGAGCTAGAGTCTGGTATCTCTTTTGAACACAGATGGTTTATGCAGTCATCAAAAAAAAGAAAAAAAAAATTATCAATTTCATTTCTGTCTTCTGTGCTAGTAATTCAATGTTAGTACATACTGCATTAAAGAACACAGAGAATTAGCATAACCACAGATAGAGCTAACATGATTACCTATAAAATCAAAATAAAGAACTGTGACAGTAGTTTAAAAAAATCTATATAAAAAAAAAAAAGTTGCTACTGGCTGAGTATCAGATTACTAGAAAAAAGCAGCTTCTGAAAACCTAAATGAGGAAAACCATGCTGTGTTTGAAATAATCCAGTTACTGTATTATTTTACCAAATGTGCTGTTAAATGCTGCAGGCAGCATTCAAAATAAAAAACGTGGAATTTTATGTGTGGAACAGATTACAGTACATGGAAAATTTTCTAGATTATATATGTGAAGTGGCCACTATATTGTCACATACTAGTCCATTTTGAGCAGTGTTTATATATTTTTTCTTACAGTGTCAGAATGCATTAGGATGCAATTTCATGAGCATGCTTTGTATGCTGGACTGACTCAACACTTAAAGTTAAGCAGACAAATAAACAGATTACTCCAGAGTACCAAATGTCCGTATATTATCAAATGTTTCCAGTAGGTCAGAAAGGCAGACAGCAGAGGATGAAGTGGTGTGTACCAGATGACAGATACTTCTGAACCCTTTTTCTTTGTGTGATGGCAAAGGCTGGAAAGTCCACCTATTCAACCTCTTGTCCCCTAAGCTCTCAATCACATCTACACCCTTTCCTTTCCCTTCTATCTTTCTAAAATGGCCTTGACTTCTTCATGCTGGGTGGCCAGCATAAATTCAAATTCCACAGTCATTTTATGCATATCATATAACTTAAAAATTAATTCTATTATCTTTAAAGAAATGTATACCTTAGACTATTTTAACACAGGCTAACAATGGCAGTTCAATTGAAGGGCAGACATCTTTTTTAATGGAAGGCTTCTGTTTCCTTCCTTAGCAGTTAAGAAGAGAAAATCTCATCTTTAAACAGGATGCTGAACAAGATGTTACTCGTAATTCAGTAGGTAATATACCTCCCTCTGAGCTAGATTTGGACCGTTGCCTCAGCATAATGTTTTAAAAGGTCCCTTTTTTTTACTGCAGCTGCCATCTTTCAAAATTAGTCCTACTGGTGACATTCTTTCACTGGTGGGCCCACACTTCCCTCCCAAACAGTCAATTTTCTTTCATTCAGGTTGTTACTTCTTAAGCAATTTCCAAATATCTCTTTGCCATATTCTTGATCAGACATAGAAAAGTAAAAATAAGCAACTGCAAGAAGCATAATTTTAAATTACTGGTTTATGACTGTGTTCTCCATCCAAGCTCTTTCCAGCACTCTGCCTGAACAAGCTTGAAGCTCTGGACAGTATTTCCCAGTATGTGCAAATGATATCAAAGGTTATTATTAAGGTTCCGTCTTCCTTTGCCACCTGGCCATGAAGATTTATGGAGGAGTAAAACCCAGCCACAAGGAACAACAGGGGAATTGGAAAAGAGGCTGCCAACAGACCTTTAAGAGATCATAAGGATGGCCACGCTTGCAAGTAACGCTTATCCATGCCAAAAGAAGACTGCTGGTTCAAACAGTGACTATAGTTCAGGTTTGGGATGGATTAAAAGGATCAATGCTCTATGCTCTCATGTTTGCAAATTCTTTCATAGCAAAGACCCCTGTGGAGATCAAAGGAAACATTCAAGTCAAGATGGTGACAGCCACTCTGTATAAAGGCAGAAGGTCAGAATTTGTCTAAACCCTATTGCCTAGAATAAACAATTCCTCTGCAATAAAAATTCTCAGTAAATGACAGTTTTCAGGATATTTTTCAGACAGCTGTGTCTGGATCCCCCTGGCCAAGGTTTGGTCTTGCATAAATATGCACCAAAGAAATAAAACACTAAGTACATTTGTTTAGTTGGATTTTCAATTACTTTTGTTGGTCATAATTTTTATTCTGGCAGTAATGTCTATATACTTCCAAAGTCGTAAGTCTGGACCAATATTCTGCCTTTTTTTCTCCCCTCTGTGCTGCAATAAGTCCACATTTTACTCTTCCACCCTCTCGATTCACGGGCTTTTGAGATGTCTTCCCCTTCTGTCAGTCAGTCTTGCCAGCATCATTCTGTAGTAACAAAATATAAATGGCCCTTAGGACTTACTTGTGGTCCTTTTCAGCTTTCATTCACTTTACTTACTCCTCCCCTACTGTACAACTTATTTCAACTTTTTGCCTGCATTTGTATTTTTCTATTTCTTTCATTCTGTTTTGTTTTTTATTTTCCTGGTTCCCTTTTCATCAGTCTCCTTTTCCACCATTTCTTTTCACCCAGTGTCATCTTCAAGATTTCTCAAGCCTCACTCGTCCTTTGTCTCTCTTCTCACACTTTTGACTAGTTTTCAATATCAGGTTCTTTCTTTGTTTTTTGTCTTGGTATTTAGAAAGCTCTAGAAATGTTCATCTCAACCTTATCATTAACTTATGGGTCCATTTATTTACTTCTAGTTTATTGGGATTTTTCATTGTTTTTCTTTCCAGAATTCTGTAAATTTAAAGGCCAAGACTAGCTCATTTGTCTTTTGTCTAGAAAAAGGAACAGATTCAGTTCATACAGTCTTAGTCCATTTCCATCACCAGCAAGCTCACAGGGCTCATTACTGGAATGTGATGCTAGCAGCTGCAGCTGGTGGATCAGGATCCAAAGTTTATATGAGTCCTGATGGAGTACTGGGATGGGGTTGGCATGCTGACATATACATCTTGCCATAAGGAGAAATGTAACTCTAAAAAATAATGTTAAATGATTCATCAAGGTGTCTGCCATTCTGAGAGAACTGAAGGGCTTCTTTTTTTCTCCTAGAATGTGTTATTGTATTACAGTCAAGACAACCATTTGACCACAGCCTTTTGTCTTATGTCTTGGTCATGCAATGAATATTGTTGGTGTATATCTCAGTAGAAGGTTGTGAAAAGGCACTAAAAGACACTTGTAATCCTGAAGATCAGTGCTTTTTGTTTTCTCATCCTTCTACCTCTGTTAGTTTTCACAATTCAGAAAGAAGATTAATATATTTCCGAGTATGAACACGGGATAAGATCACTGGGGAAGAAGTTTATTTACTAGCACAGCTCTCTGCAAATGTACATACTCTCATTGGATGCAACTGTACTATTTGGCTTTTGAGCATCATTTCTCTGCTGTGAATTAGGAAAGGCAAGATAGCATACAAAAATTGACTGTGTGACTTGCTTACTTTGATTTTCAGTTATGATTGCTCATATTAAGTGTTGATTTCAGAGATCTTGCCTGTATTTAAACAGTGAAACACAAGCATAGATAAACCTCATAATGTCAGAGCTGAGAATCCAGGTCTATAATCAGGAGTCCTGAAAAAACCCTAGGCTCCACGGTATAGTCCAGCAGTAACCAAAGTACTGAGAAGACACCTAAATACTTCAGGTGAGGAATTAGTCAACTGTAGAACATGGCACTTGAGAGCACCAAAAGAAGATAAAACCATGACAATTTGGTCAGTGTCCACTGTGAAGGCAGACTCTTACCAAGGCTCACACTGTATTTCTTTCAGAACACTGTATTTTCACTGTGAAAATATGAACAGATTTTGGAACACCACCCTTTACAATTCTGCATTCAGAGAGATGTACACACAGTTACACAGCCCCACTCAAACAGAAAAGGAACTAAACAAAAGTGTCCCCAGAGATCCAGGGAATTAATGGAATCAGTGTGGTCTCCTTGAGATATTCATATGAACATTTGACCCCATTGATTTCAAGGACCGTTTTAACTCATCAAGACCAAAATTTTACTATTTATCTTTGGTTTCTGGAGCCTCTGTGTAGCCAACTGTGTTGTAAGCATAGGTCAAAGAGCCAGACATCTATGAAGGGACAGGACTGATGAGAATTATGCACTGAGAATACAAGAAGCTGAGAAAAACTCTACACAAGAACACTTGCTGTTCAGTCATTTCAGCAGTGTTGCTGTTATCTGTTGTCTGTAATTCAGTGGTACCTAAAAGCAGGACCAAACTGCCTCTGAACTGTTCACATGGGAAAACAATCCCTGCTCTAAAGGCATTAAGATTACTTTTAAGCAACACACAAGTGACTGTCACAAACCAAGTGAGAAGGCAGTGATGAATGTAATGCAGCTATCGTAAAACTACAAATGCCTGAAATTCATTAATTTATGTCTCATTAATTAATTCAGATTCTATCCACCACACAGCCTAGTCAGAATGTCTTGGTTGATATATTGTTTGCTGACTATATGCAAGTCCATTCATTTAAGCAGTAGTTACCAGCAGATGGTATGTGCTTATAGCAAAGATTAGACCCACTGTCATGTGCGTGGCAATATGCTGTAAATACACCATGGACAAGGGTTCCTTAGTGTGCTGCATGCAACTGTGCATGGTTTTGCAGAAAACACTGTTCCAGAACCAGACCTTCTATAGAGTCATCATTCTAAAAGGAATCATTGCTTTTATTTATTAAGCTTCTTATTCTTTTTACTTCTGTGTTGCATCTGTCATTTTGTTACAAAATTTCTACTCCTATTAAAAATGCATGTCTGTTTATTTATAAAGCTGTGATTACTACACATACCAAGATGTTAGGATTTTGACTGATCCTTCAGCCAAGTTTACACCCTTCAACTCATCCCGGTGGGGAAATTGTCTTTCAATGTGAGGTATGTGAAATGATGCAGTTACCTTCCCCACACTTACTGGAATCCTTTCACTATTAAAGAGTAGGGATAATACAGGGAAACTAATTTTCCCAGCCTGAGAAGGCAGCTGTTCAGAGTGACATGTGTCTTCATTTGAAGCTCCTCATAGTTCATAAACTTTATAAAACACTCTTGGTGAAGCTAGAAATGCATCTAGTAGTTACATCATGACATCATTCAGTTACAACACTAATGTATTTATTTTCAGGTTTTCTCTGCCATCGATTTGCTATATTGTTCATTACAGAGCATACATTTAAAAAAAAAAAAAAGTACTGGAAGTACTTAGTTTTAAATTGTTCCATTTTCAACTCTGCCATCTTATTCAGCCCATGGCTGTTATCAGACTTCCACTTCAGCACTGCACAGCTTGAAATGTATGACTGCCATTTTATTGCCAATGGATGGTTTTCAGCAACAGGCACAGAACCACTCTCGACACCCATTTTTAGGTCATTGTTATGTTTTGGGACAGCAGTCCTAAGGAAATCTAGTCTTCCTTATGGGGATAACATAAATTAATTTAAGACAACTGAATTTTGTTTCCCCCTCCCCACTTCCTTTTCTGTTGCTGCAGGGAGTGACTACTGAATGATCCCAATGTGAGCAGACTATAGCACCAGAAAGCATAAATGCTGAGCATTAGCTACAGGGAAGATTGGCTTGCAAACAATAGCGACAGCTCATGGCTCAAGCTTGCCAAAGTTCTGATTAAACTAGGTGGGCTTCCACCAATCTTAAATGTTGGGAACATATTCCCATTGTGCGATACACATTAGTGTGTATTTTTACACCAGTCTACAAACACCACTGCAATAAATTTGCTTTCCTGATGCATGATGCCACCTAGAAGAGGGCAGAGAAGTTTATTCTCAGCAGCAGTAATGGCATGTGAATATAAAACACAAACATCAATTTCAGATAGTGCTGACATGTCCTACACCTCATGTATATCAAAAAAATAAGTTATGTAGGCATATAGCAGAGTCATCCCTCACAGTTATTTTCTTCTCATTTACTACTGTGGATTTTAATAAAGTTACTTTTGATTTACACTGGTATGAAAAAGACAGAGCAGTCTATATTATACAGGTATATAAATGTAAAGGTTTGAAAGAGGAAGACAACTTAAAAATTCAGAGAACTTGAAAAATGTGATTATTTAAAAGTACATACTAAATCATGGTAATTTGTGAGTACTTGTCTCAGGTGATATCCATGTTAGAAATACGTGAAAACTTATATCTAAAAATACATGACAACAACTACTACAGCTATATACTCTCTGGATAAATCCCAGAGGTAAAAAACTGTACGGATAAACAAGGCAGTATATCTGTGTACAACTGCTGGTTATGTTGAATGGAGTAAATATTACAGTCCACTAGTAAATTCCATGCAACTCTGTATTACTTACACCATCAAGCTTGATATATCATGTATTATGAAGAAAAAGATTTACGAGAGAGTTATGATATGAGAAAAATAACATGTGCTTGGGATCAAGACTGAGGAAAATCAAGGAAGAACTCTCTTCAAAAGCATTTGAAACTACAAATAGTCTTTTTACAGATAACTACCAAAAATATTAATTCTCAAAATCAGAAAATTCCACAGAAGAGAATACTAGTGTTAATTCAACTTCAAAAAAAAAACCAAACCCACACTAAATCTTCTCATTTTCTTTCCAGTTCACCTTACAAGCCCATTGGCCTTCCAGAAACCCTGCAGCTTCTGACAGCCTCTCCTCATGATTGTGATATAGATATCCTTACTTGAAAGGCTTTGAAAAATCATCATGGAAAATATCCATTCAACTCTAAAACAGTTGAAAAATACATGATCTTACCTACTGAAATGATAGTATAGAGAATGTAATCACAAATTCAAACAGGAACTGGTATACAATAAAGAGTCAACAAGGAATATTTATTATCACAGTCTAGGAAGAAGTGGGAGTTTATTCATGGTATATTTTCAGTTAATCTAAAAAGAGGTGCCACCTTCACTTGATTACAATTTTGTTTTGTACTCCAGACTTAACACAAAGATAGCTTCTTTTGCACTGGTGGGAATTTGAATCATTCAGTAAATGTGAAACTTGGTAGTTTAACTATCCCATTTATAGAGCCAATACATTAAATTCACAATGTCTCCATCTTAAAATGGAGGCTAAAAAAAAAGTATTTTTTAAAAAATATATTTCTTTTTGTCTTTGGTAGATTTGTCCTTTAAAAATAAGTTATTGATCTATACCATAATCTCTATGTGGCTACATCATTGTTGCTCCTGAGAAGTGAATGTTAATAACTCTTTATATAAAGACATAAATAGCAAAAAAGTTTGGCTTTGTTTTGGTGTTTTGTTTTGTTTTGTTTTTTATGCTAAAGGATGTATATCTGCTCTACATCAGCATCAAAAAAAAACCAAACCAAACCAAACCAAAAAACTTCATGAACTGACATGATGCAAAGTTCTTTCCTTCACAGATGCACTAGATTTCTTGTGGCTATACAGTAGATACCACATTACAACCAGCTCACATTATTGTGTACAGATGAGCAAGAACTTACTGCTTCTGGAAGAATTTAAAAATAGAAAAACATTAAGTGAAATAACTATTATATTTGAAGGCAGTAACTTGCCATACTTAAGGTGCTTTAGTTTATATATATATAAATATATATAAAAACACACACACACAAAGTGTGAAGAGCTGTGAAGCTTTAAATTAGTCTGTGATTTTTCTGTCACAATGTAAGTTTCTCAAGAAATTGTAATTTTGAGATGTCCACAGTCAGAAAAGCAAAGTAAGATCTTGGAGACCGATGATGAACAAGGAAGCTAGATAAATGTTCATGGGCAGTACTTTTTATTATTTTGGGGTTTTACTGGACCATAAAAAAAAAAAAGACAGGATTAAAAATAAATCTCAGCAAATAGCACAGTTTAAACAGAGCTATTACATAAAAAATTTTCTGTCATGTGGCTACTTGCAGAAAGTCATTGCCAGGCCCTACAAACTCTTTACTTAGTGCATCATTATTTAATGATCATGCTTTACCTTTCTCAAGTTTCTAGACAATGCCTTTTTCCTATTTACTCCTCTTGAGTAGGAATAGCAATAGTCTGGTACAGATACTAGGTTTAAAGTTGGTTATGTTTTCAGAGAACTTTGAGCAGTTTGAGGGACATGGCAACATTTGTCTCACTAGCTCAATCATACAGAATTTCTTCATAATAACTACTACAAATCTACTATCTTTCAGTTTGAAACTATTAATCCTCATCCTATCACTACACTCAGGACCTAAAGAGTCCCTCCTCATCTTTCCTGTAGGTCCCCTTTAAGTACTGGAAGGCCTCTATAAAGCTCATTGGAGCCCTCTTCTCCAGGTTGAACAACCCCAACTAACAGTGCACTAATTCTTATTTCACAATCAATTTACTGGATAATGTTCTGTTACTGAGACTGTTTGAGGGAAGGGAGGCAAGAGTTGTTTTTCTGACTCAGACCTGCACAGACAGTGCTAGTTTAAGAAAAAGAAAGCATCTTGAGAATGTACCAGGACTGGCTGCAAACCATGTTCACATTTCTGAACAAGAAAATTAGCTCCTATTATTTGTTACTTCTTACTTCAGGAAGCAGAAATTCATCCATTGCATTGTTTGTAAATAAGATTGCACCAAAATTGTACTTGACTCTTACCAGTTTAGCTCCTTAAAGAAACAACCTATCAATTCCTCATTTATTGATGGTTCTGCCAATAAAGTGTGCTATTAGTTTAGCCGTTATAATGCTATATATGAGTAAAGACGTAAAATTGAAATAATGACTGCAAAATATAAATATTTCAGAATAATTTAGTTTAGAGGAAGGAAACAAAATTTTTACTTTCCCGAAAATCTATTTTATTACCCTTAGCAATCACGGAACAATTATGTGTCCCAGAAATGTATCATGGGAGAGAAATACTTTTCAGCAATCTATACTGATTACAATCCACAGAATTGTTGTCTGAAAATTAGATTAGGAAATTTTATTACTCACCAAGTGCTCTTGCATGACAATAGTCTTATCCGAGAGTTAAGAGCTTCTTTTCATTTTACCTTATATTTATTCTATGTTTTTGAAAGATAGCCAAGACTTTTCTAACATTTGTGGGTTTCTATCTTTTAAACCCTAAGCTAAAAATGGGACTCCAGTAATTCCACTACCATCAATTGCCAGACTGTAACCTCAGCTGCTCCCAGTTATCAGTTTGTGCTACAATTACTTCTCCAATGTGTTAAATTTAAGATATTTCTGGGTTCAGAGTAAGCAAAAAACCTGGTCCCATCTGGTTCATATAGCCTGCACTGAAAGTTGATCTGTTCTCTGATCAATTGGATTAGAATTAATATTTGAGGAAATGCAGGCTGAAGATCTGGTGCTAATACATCAGATTAAGAACGATGTGAACAGAAGTAAAAATTTAATGTTGGTATAAAATTGAGAAGAATTCCCTATTTATCTCATGTTAAGAGCTGTAAGTAATGTATAAAAAAGCATAATCTGAATATCTCTGTTGGTGAAACCTGAAATGTTGGCAGTGTTCAGTAAGAGATGATAACAAGTTTTCTGATTCTTTTGTCTGATGAGATACTGTTGGTCACATTTTAGGGTTAGAATTACTGTTTAGCAGTCACATCGAGGAGCTGTATGTACTGACACATTCCACAAAGCTCCCATCAGAATGCTGAGGGCTCATGGCACACTGAAAAAGCTTACTGACCCCCTGCTGCAACTGCAGTTCAGCTGTCTGTGAGACAAAGTCTATGTGGATGCATCAGAACAGTGTGACTTTGGCTTAATTTTACTGAGAAAAATCCCATTGTGAAGTGACAAACAATTCAACAAGTTCAAGCAAGGCAGGAAAGAGAATTTTTTTAAAAAGGTCAAGTATACAAGTATAGCTGTTCAAACAGTAATAGCTGGCAGATCAGGGGTTCAATAGGGAAAATAAAAATACTGACCCAAATAAAATAAAAATACTGAGCCAAAAAGGCCTTAAAGAAAAAAAGGGAGAGAGAGAATCTGAAGATAAAAAGATAACAGCTCAAAACCACTGAGTATCAGCCAGTTTCAAGGATAAAGAGGAGCCATCATTTGCACTTGTTGGCCAAGTCTTGGTAGGTGTCTCATCAGGATCATGGTGATTACCACTGTATATTATTGTTAGATATCTATTTTGTGTATTAGCCAAACAGTAATTGCTTTCTACCCAAGGATGTGTTCTGCATACCAAGCCACTGTTACACTGCAAAAGTTGCCTGTATGAAGCAATTAAGAAAGGGAAGGTTACATGGCTAAGAAATCTGATTGAAGATTAAGACCACTGCTAAAATTAAAGCTTGGGTTAAGATTTCAGTATCCTGGTCTGAAAGTTATCATGGATCCTGGAAAATCCGTAGGGACACAATAGAAATAAATGCTAGCACAGTATTTCTAGATCAGATGAAAGGCAACATGAGCCCTGGCTTCTGAATAGGTTGAGTGTTAAGGTTCCAATTTAAACAAGCTGTTTTTACTGATCCATGATAAAGGTCAGTTCCAAGATTAAAGCTTTTGTGATAGTACATGTTTTGCAGCCAATTTAATGTTGGACCTTAGAAATTCCAAGCAAAAGGGGGATGACAGCTACAGAGATTAACCACTGTTGACAGTTCAATGCTAACAGCTTTGCCTGGTCAGTGCTTAAGGCTGGATTTTAGCATGGGACTGAAAGTCATATCATAAACTGAAGACTTGATTCTGCTGTTAGTCAAGTGCTAACAGTAATGTGCAATTGCTGATCCTGTCGTGTATAGTTAACTATAATTAATGCAAGTTTAAGGTCATAATCCTAGGGTGAAGGTTTCAGGGCTTTGTAGGCTAATCAGTCCTGCAGATCATTCCAGGGTGAAGCAAGGACTGGCTAAATAGGAAAATCTATTTGTCAGTTTGACTGCTAAGATTATTTAGCTTATCTTTCAGGATATGGTCTGAAAGAGGGTTCAAAGCAATGTCTGATGAATTATTGCATTTCTCACACATACCACAAGGCCTCCAGTTCCTGAAAAACTAATTGAAAGGTGTCATGGGCCTTATTCCCACTACTGCAGCACTTATTCATCCACAGAGACCTAGGAGAATCAGCATTTAGGTTTATTAAAGCCTAGTCCAAACACCTGCAAAAATCTTCAATGAAAAGGGATAATGAAAGCTCATCAGATCATTTTCAGTACCAGAAAAAACATGTTTGTCCAGTTTATGACTATGGTTAAGGAGAACATTCAGGAACATGAAGCTATGCAAGCTGCAGAAGGAAAATGAAGAATGGTGATACAGCAAGATCTGATGTACTATTCCTAGTATTAATTTAGATACAGATGATAAACCTTAATTTTTGTTTGAATTTTAAGACAGAGTTACCAATCTCCCAAATTCTACACACTTGTATTTATTTATTAGTGAGTCCATTAAAGTTCACACACATAAAGCTGGATGATAGTAAGAGAAATTAGCTTCCTAATCAGGTGCAATTACATGGTCAACAAAATCCAGCACTGTGCTGGGATCACAAGTTGGGAAAGCAGATGCTGGGAGATCTGTGTTTATTGATTGATCTTGGAAGGTCTTTTACTGCAGTTTAAGGGCAGATAATAACAGACCTATTGCTCTTTCAGACATGGGTCTGATTGCTTGATCAGTAGTAGAGATCAGGAAGTGAAGAGCAAAGAATTTTGTGAAATATTTCAGAAAGAAAAATGATGGCTGTATGTACCTGAGCTTTTTGTCATTTATATAGGGGGAAAGGCTGCAGTGTATTAAATTTTGGTGTGCAGTTTGAATCACTGAGGACATTGGTCTTAGTGACAGAAAAACTTTGGCGAATGTGGGAATTTTTTTTTTGCTACTAATGGATCCAAGAAGCCCTGTGGGACTAATAAAAAGGGAACTTAAATCATACTTGCAGTATCTAAAGAGTGGTTACATGGTTGGTAAAACAGGGCAGTGTTTGTGCTAGGACTGGATTTAGTTATATTCAGGTTAAGTATAGGGGGGAAAAAAAGTGTTTGTTGCAGTTTCTTCAGTCCAGTTGGTTTTGAAAGGGCCAATTTTAACACAGGTGCTTAAGTTATACTGGCAAACAAAAGCTGTCTTCTATCCTTTAGGCTTAGAATTGGGTTTCAGTCAGGTAAATGCAGATCAACAGTAGAATTAACTTTGGCCGAGATGGAATTAATTTTCTCCATAGTAGTATGTACACGGCTATGTTTTGAATTTGTGCTGGAAACTGGTGATAACACAGGGGTATTTTAGCTGCAGCTGAACAGGGCTTGCACAGTATCAAGACCTTTTTTGTTTCTCACGCTGGCCCGCCAGCCAGTAGGCTGAGTGTGCAAAAGATGCTGGAAGGGGGACACAGCTGGGACAACTAAGCCGAGCTGAGCAAAGAACTATCCCATCATTATCAGTAATAAACGCTGCAGGAAGAAGGAGGGGGATGTGTGAAGTTACGGAATTTTTCTAAGTAACCATCACACACACACACACACACACACACACACACACACAATGGAGCCCTGTAGTCAAAGCTCATTCCCACTTCTCTAGCCACTTCTGGTGCTACTTTTGTTCTACATCTATTTGCTGTTTTGAAATGTAAAGGCTTTCTAGCACTTTCTGTTCCTCTTACTTCAGATCCTCAATAAAAAGCACACAGAGCAGGCATATACTATTTATGTTTTTCTTTCTTGCAATGGATTTTAGAAGCTTCCCATTTTTCTGCTATGGAAGACTGATTTAACTTCCTTCCCTGCTCCCCAACAGATTACTGACATCCTGACAAATCCATCTCTATCATACCTGGGCAGACCAAATTATTATACTTCTCATTTTCTCAGCTATCTGGAGCACATCAAATAGGTATTGTGTAGGTCAAGTATTTTCTAAGCTAAGGTTTTGGGGGAGTTGGCATTTTTTTGGTTGTTTCATTTTTTACTTTCTAAGTCAGTAACCTGCTTGTTTGTTTTGGGTAATATAATTATTGCTTCCCATGTTTTAACAAGAGAAAATTAACTTCTCTGAAGATTTTTTCTAACAATGTTTTCATGATCCTTATGCCATGAAAAAGGTGAATTTCTCTTCTAGAAGAGATCTGATGAAGTCTCAGATCTCCAGCCTGTCTTTCAGATGCCCTTTGATGCACTGTATTGAAGTTGCCATGAATTTTTTTTTTTCCCTCCCTGATCCAATAAAGATCAACAGAGCATTTCCACAATGGGAGCACTCTGCAGGAAGTCTCTACAAGTAAGAAGAGGAAAGATGGAGGAGATGGAGACCATGTTTTCTTTGTAAACCTCAGAACCAACAGTAATTCCTAAGTCTAGACTGGCAGCAAAGAAAAATAAGTAAATAACAGATCCTTAAGAGTACTGCCATTCCCAGAAAATCAATCTTTCTAGAGATTAAAGCAACAATAAGCAATTATCTCCTGTTGAAGATAGCCCTCATCCCACATGTGGGACGTGAATGATGCAACAATACCATTTGTCATCTTATACTATTTCAAACCCTAAAAATAATTCTCAAACCATATTAAGGTTGCTTCTTCTCTTGCTGTTCACAGCCTTTTTTTTTTTTTTACACTGCTGAAGACATCTTAAATCTAGTTCCCTGAAATAGAACCTAAATAAAGAAAACCAATGAACTCTATATACTCCAAACAATACTTCAGTTATTTGAGACATAAACAGGGAGCCTGAAGAATGAAAAGCCTAATTTCAGAGCTCAGAAAGGGAGAATGGACAGACAGGTAATTATTACCATTTCTCAAACTCACTGTCTTCTGCTTCTGTAAGTTTGTGTCTTGGTCAGATTTGGGCATATTTTCACAGACAGAAAGGAGATATTTGACCCAAAGTTCAGCTTCCAGTCAGATATCTATTGCCTGCTCTAATATTACAGGAAACCTACAACATTTAAGGAAAGGTCACTGGTGTTTTCCCTTATTGTCATCCCTGGAAATAGCTTTACTATCTTGGCTGAAGTATCCAGAAGAGAAATTCACCCAGACAGATATGTATTTCTTAGAAATTCTCATCCCCAAACTTCAGAAGTTCAACAGGCTACAAAATCTGAAGCAAGATACAAGTACCTACCAGTTCTCTCTTGAATAATTACTAGGTAGAGTAGTACATTCTGCATGCTTTTTTAACAACAACAAAAACACATGAACAGATATAACAATAATAACAAATTAAACCATCACACACACACACACACAAAAAAAACAAACCTACAACAGAAATTTAGAATCATAGAATCATTTGGGTTGGAAAACATGACAATGTAAAAACTCTGGCAAGATATTATTAACTAATCCCAGATACACACTGTAAACCTACCCAAGCTTCTGTATGGAGTTGGTATTGTTGACAAGGCAGCATCACCTCCTCAAATTTAGGAAAGAAACAAGCACTTAAGTGCCTTTGCTGTGAAACAAGCTCTCCTCTAGTGTAACAATCAATGCTTGAAAACAAGTTCCAAAAAGTTTTTCCAACCTGTATCAAACACAGTAATGCAATCACTTCCATTTCTTTTTCAGTAATGTGGTAATGGTCAAAAATCTTTTTAATTTGTTCTTGAAGCAAATTGAGTACCGGAACAACTGGTGCAATCCAAATGCAGGGAGGAAAACTTTAGGGTCAACAGGATTAACTCTGTTCTTAGGCTATACTGTGTCAGCAGCATAGAGAGCACAATAAGTTTTCTCAGCAATTCTGCAGCAATTCAGAGGAATTTTATGTCCTAGTGTCTAAAATCAGTCAAGAACATGCAAACTGGCAAACTAATAAATCCAGAGACACTTCTGCTGCTATTCATCATGCTTGTGGTGAGTACCAGAGAATCACACAATACCCCAAGGAAAATAAATTATGTTCTTTGAAATGTTACAAGGGTGGGGTTTTTTTACTATTATTTGGGATTTTTTTGGTTGCAATATTTGGACATTTTCAGCTGCTACTCTCACAACTATTAAGTATTACTCAGTAGGTTATCACTCTACCAGGGAGAGGGAGTTGACAGAATGGAAAAAAAATCTGGTTGCAATCTGGTGTTCACAACAACTGAACATGATGCATAAACACCCTACTTTTAACAAGCAGATGTTAATTTTTATTAACCTAATATTAGACTAATACTTTATAGTAATATGCTGGTTAACAAACAAAAAATAAATTCTAAATTCCTGGAAGATGGAACAGCATGTTTCAGATTCACGTTGTTTACACCAGTACTATGGGGATTTTCAACAGCCAAGTCAAAAATTTCATCAATAAAGTAATACTCAACATAAGAAATTGTGGAAAACTAGCTGCCACTCCTAAAAATCTAGTTTTAGGGTTTTATTACTTAACTCCAAAGAATCACTTTGATATGAAAAACAAAAGTACTGAAACTATATATACACTTTGGGTCGTTATTGAGAGTACTTGTGGGTGTAGAGTGGCAGAGAGGGGAAAAAGTTCTGGAACTATTGATCAAATTCAAAAACTGGCACACAAATGCTTGGTATTGATCTGAAACTAAATTTTCTGTTCAGTGCATTATCTATGCAGAATAGCTTATTTCACAGATCTAAGTGTCCCAAAGACTAAAGATGTCAGATTTCAGTACAGCTATGAAGATTAACCCTAACCTTCACAAAGCTTTTGAGCTGTTTAGGTCCAGAGTGCAAACTTTGCCATCCATTAACACTTTCCAATGAAACGTCAAGGTTAACTATGCAGTGACATTACCACTACATAGAACAGGAAAGATTACTTACTTTCTGGCATTGTCTGAGCTGCAGTGGGCCTCAGACATCTGCAATGACTGTGGAGATAATTGGCAAGTGTTGATAATGTCAGTCCCATGTGCAGGAGGTGGTAAAATTGAGTATCTGATACAAAAATAGTAATTCTTTTATTCCCCAAGAGCAAATGCTCCCTCCTGACATGTCCTAGGGTCCAGCAACAGGGAAAGAGAAGCATGTTCCCAAACTATTTGCTGGGTAACAGGCAGAAAGAATTGCTTTGTAGGCTCAAATATCCTCACTACAGATTTGAAGTTCCTTCTTTGTAAGGGGCAATCTTCTAGTTGTTTTTCCCTTGTGTCCAAACCCAAAGGTAATATTTTACAGGAACATCAGTTGCCTCATAATTTGCATACTGAAGATGGGACAAGAGTACCACATGTTAATACTCTGCACTCAAACCAGCACACATTTCCATTACCTGATTGGCCAGGATTTAAGCAGAAAATGAGCGATGGCTGCAGGCTGACCTCACCTTTCTAAGTCACTCTAAGAAACACTGACTGCTTATGTTGAGATTCAGTCATTGCTTTTAGTGGGAGACTTTTCTGTCAGTGATACAGACAATGGGATCAAGACACCCTCAGCAAGTTTGTGGATGACACCAAGCTGTGTGGTGTGCTCAACAAGCTGGGGGAAAGGGATGCAGAAGGGCCTTGACAGGCTGGAGAGATTAACTCATGCTAACATCATGAAGTTCAACAAGGCCAAGTGCAAGGTTCTGTATGTGGACTGGGGCAAACTCAAGCAAAAATACAGGCTGGACTGAGTGTGGCTTGAGGGTAGTCCTGAGGAGAAAGACTTGGGGGGCATGCTGACTGATGAAAAGCTCATCAAGAAATAACAATGGCTGGTACAGCCCAGAAAGCTAACCATATCCTGGTATGCATCAAAAGAAGTTCCGCCCTTCTACTCAGCTCTCAAGTGACCCCACCTGGAATATTTAGTTGACTTCTGGAGCCCCTGTCAACTACTGATGTCTCAAACCCTGTGTGATAAGATCCAGACAGAAAATGAGCAAGGCCTACCTGGAAGGGAGAGGTGTTGATGGCTCTCCATAGCCCTCAATGGTTCTGCCAACCTCCCTGGGTCCTTGCAGATAAATTAACAACAAGGAGAGGTAAATTCTGTGTAGGCAGGATGATGACTTTTCCCCAAGTTAATTTATTCTGTTAGCTACTGTGACTGCACCAAGGGAACTCTTGCAAATTAAGACCACCTCTAAACTTCCTATAAAAATTTGGGGATGCCATTCATATCCCAAGAGTATAAAGAGACAGAAAAATATTGATCACTACCAAAGAACTCATGATCTGTATTGATCCTGTGATACATCACTAGATCCAAAGGTGGTGATATATTTCTATCTTAATCTCTTCCTCCCCCTCCATCTTTTCCTTTCCTCCTCTTTCTACGCACTTTTCTTCTCCTTGATACTTAGCTGTGCCTTAAACTTATTGATAAGAAAATGTCATCTATTGCCAAAACACCATTATCCACACTATTTATTGATTTTTCTCAGGGAAAATTAATAAATTAGTTTATATTGTTCCTCTGAGTCATTGTTGTGACTCTACCACATCTACAGCCCTGCTATACAGAGATCATAATGATTCATCTCCCTCATCATCCACTGGGTGGGACAAGAGAACTCTGAACACAAGAAGGACATGGACCTGTTGCAGCAGGTCAAGAAGATGATCAAAGGGCTGAAACTCCTCTCCTGTGATGACAAGTTGAGAGTAGGGGCTGTTAAGAGACACCTTATTGCAGCTTTTCAGTATCTGAAGAGTGCCTACAAGAAAGCTGTGGAGGGACTTTTTACAAGTCCTTGTAGTAACAGGATGATTGGTAATGGCTTCAAACTGTAAGAGAGTATATTTAGATTAGAAATTAGGAAGAAGTTCTATCTGTGAAAGTGATGGACACTGGAACAGGTTGCCCAGGGAAGTTGTGGATGCTCCAGCACTAAGTTCAAGACCAGGTTGCATGGGGACCTTTTCCAATGGGAGGTCTCCCTGCTCGTGACAGAGGGGTTGGAAGTAGATGATCTATAAGGTCCCTGCCAACCCAAACCATTCTATGAAAATCCTGTCTTAAGGAAAAACAGAGTCTTGTGTTCCAAATATTTAGAGACCGATTCAAACCCTGCCAGCATAATAATATCTTTACATTTATTAAGATTTTAATATATTTCAGCATGAAAGGGGAGAACTACTAAAACCAGAGGCAAGATTAATCAATAAGCGTTGGAATGACTCACATAAAGACATTTCCCCTTAGTTATTCTGAATAATTTCTTTCACTAAAGAGAATGAGACAGTCATTTTCATTTACCAGTATGTCAGAGATTTCTATACAGATTTGAATATCTACATTCATTTAGCTGCATTCCTGTTTGAATGAGGTCTAGAATGATTCACAAAGGCATCTGAGCTGTCATTGCCACCTGAATGCTAGAGGTTCATTTCCTCTCCGCAATCACAATGAAAATACATAAAAAAAAAGGATGCACTGGCTACAGATAAAACATACCAAAGTCAGCACAACAGGTAATTTTTTCCATACGTGATACAAGCTACACTAATATAAGGTTCTGCCACTTGCTCTACATTACCACTTATTTTAGTAGTAGATTGCATCACAGCTAAGGCTTCATGATGTCTTTTTAGGCAATTCTGTTGAGTGAGAAAAAATACTTGAGGGTTTTGCAGCTTTCTTAAACAGATTTTTCAACTCAGAGTCCACGGCATACACTCTGGTGTTCTTTAATATAAGGTTCACCTTTTTTTGAGAGAATGGGGATATAGGTCTTTTTCCACTGAAAGGTGACCAAGTTTATGTCAAAAAAAACCTGTGCTTAAGAAAAAAAAATAGCACTCTTTACTTTGCAGTAGGAGAAGAATCCATTGTTTAAGTGTGAAAATGCTGGAGAGTGTGGAAGCATCCCTGAAGGGCAGGAAAAGAGGTGTGAGTGGTCCCAGATATTCAGACATCTTGAAGGGAGCTGAGGAGCCTTTCCATGCCCTGGGAAGATTATCTTTCCATGCCTCAGAAGGCACTGCAAGGAGTAACACCCCAGGAAGAAGGGCATATACCTTAGTCACTGCTCTATTCCCAGAGCTGGGGCCCTTCTCTCCAAAAGACAGGACACATCTGCTCTTATCAGGATGCAGACCTGTGAATACTCTCTCAGAAGGTGTCACCTAAGACACATTGCTCTTTTTTTCCACATAACAGACACCAGGAAGTGAAGGAAGTGCATAAGAGACCACCTCAACTGCCATGACCCCAACAGAGCTCCACAGGCACACAGACCCCAGCTCCAGCACCTCCTTCAAACTTTTGCTAGGTTAAACAAGGAGGCCCTTTGTCCCACTGCTTCTTTTGGGCTGGTGTGTCTGGACATGTTCAGATGCAGATAAAGAGTCTCTGCAAACAGCAGACACACAGCTTTCAAGTAGAAGGCAGTGGCTAGCAGAAGGCAGCTAGGATTTAGTGAGCTATGCCAGGTATTAGTATCCTCCCAGCCTAAGGGGGGCCCTTAAGGCCTTTGGTGACCAGATGTGCATCAGTCTGGCAAGGAGAGGCAGTCTTGCACAGCTCCCAGAACATCTCTGCACTGCCAAGCTGCCATCTTCCACCAGCTTCATCAACACGGATTACTCAACCCAATTACCCAGTGTTCCTGACTAGTTCCCTTCCCCCTGCCCACTTGTTCCCTTTTAGGGTTTTGTCTTTCCCTATTTTTTTTTATGCTTCTGAATATCTGACAGTCTGGTCTCAGCTCTCCTACAAATTATAGGACTTGCCTATAATTTTGTCCTTACATTTCAACAGAATTTCTCACAAATCTTCTTCAGCTGTGTGAGCAAGATTGTGCAGCTGGGCCAAGTCAGATCTGAACCTTGGAGCAGTGGGACACAGGCAACTAAACATTTAATAAAGGAGAAGCGGCTCCCATCTATGGTTCTTCCTTTGCTTTTTCCTAGTATGATCTGCATGGAATAGGACCATGCTTGTAAATCCTGGCTAGAATCATGCAGGGGATAAATATCAAGCTTTCACAACTATTAAGATGTATATTCAAGAGCAGAGATTTAGGGTCCTACCTACTGCAATTTAAATGCTTGCAAAGCAGGAAGGATTTTGAAAGCATTTTACTTAAATCTAAGTACTTGCAGTAAGAAACACAGACCTAAACAACCCCCAGTGTTTCAACAGTTATGGGGTGATGTTTTTTAACCTCTAAGGCAATTTAGAAGGGGGAAAATACCACTTACTGCAAAGCGCATACCAAAGCAGAGGACACAGCAAAGCACATTCTCGTTTAGTTGCTTGACTTTTTCCAGAACATAAAAACATATCCAGGGAAAAACTCCTTTATCTTATGAGAACAGAATTTCTCTGCCCATTCACTATTCACCCTTTGCTTCATTTGGAAAGGAGATACTATAAATATCAGCTAGCATTTATAATTGCAGAAAACCGAGGTTGAGATATTCCAGTACAGAAGAAAAATAATGCAGGTCAGGAGAAATGACAAATATTCCATTTGCCTTTACAGAACTAGCCAATATTTGTACTAAATCTACTTATGTATGTCTCCAGAAAATAAATGGTTGTGTTTGCTCAAACCACATTTGAATCAGCTTAAAAAAAAAAAAAAAAAGAAAAAAAAATCTTTTATGTCCATTAATTCACCTTCAGTTTCAGAAGAAGGGTTCAGTGGGTTCCTATTTCCTCTGAAGTACTGAGCTAGGTAATTGTTATGTCCCTGAGCTGCAAGAGCACGCAGGTGCTTCACATACTTCTATTTTTACTCTAACTTGAGTTAATTACTCAATTCAGGTAATTAACACACAAGGAAAATCATAATCACAAGCCATCAAACTTCTTTCAGCATGTGTCTAGTCATGTACAGGCTCAAACAGACTTCAAACAGAGTAAGTGCCATACTGAACTGGAAACAGGGCTTGTCCAAACAGTGGGAGTCATGAGGTTGCACACTGCTGAAGATGGGGGGCTTGAAGTCTCATTCAGAAAATAGGACTAATTTGAGCCTCAGGAACTGACTCATAGGACTTTATGTCACAGTTTATGATGCTGACTAGACCTGAGTTTATCACTTATATTACCTTTATACTCAGATAAGAAAAAAAAAAATCAATTAAACAAATATTTTGTAGGGCTCAGTTAAAACTTTGTCTAAATTAGATGACAGCATTAGTAGTGTGGAGTTTATTTTCACAATAAAGTCCCTCTTGTTAAAAGTTCTTAATTACAGGCTCATTGTATGTTCTTTTTTTACACAGATATAGTATGTGTCAGGGAGTCACTTTTTGATTACTGTTACATTGAACAACATAAGTGATGTAGAGAACTGTAAGAACCACTGTATTTCACTCCGACCTTAACTATGGCATCTAGATCTAAAACCAAATTATTCAACTCAGGACAGCAATCTGTAATCCTCCTCTAGTGCAGCACTGCATAGCAAAATTTAATGAAAGTATCTCATGGGAAAATTTTAACATCACTGCTAAATATTAAGTATGTACAGTCAAAAAGAACCAAATGACACTTTTCAGACATATTTTCTACTGAAACAGTAACAGGGAAAACAGTTCAAAAGCACAGATTAACACAAGTCCTATGACTAAGGCAGATTCCATCTTTCACTAAATATAGCTCCACAAAGTACTCAACTACTAGTAGAAGTAATTGACTCTAAGGTACAAAAGTAAAACCTTAACAGAAATTAATGATGCGCTTTATATCACTAATAGTCTCTACTCCCACTTAGTCTTACAATAGACTCTCTCAGTACCATCTACCTCTGTTATCACTTAGTCCTCCAAGAGGTACAGTTCACTGTGTAGTTTCAGAGGATTTTTTTTAAACCATGTAGAGGAAACTTAGTTACTCTAAGTATTCCTCTGTTACTACCCACCATTTAAGAAATAAAAATGCTGACTCTCTCAAGCTAAAAAAGCCACATTTTAAAGGGTCATAAACCTTTAGCTATTTTATGATTGAATGCATTTTTTAATTTTTACCCAAGTAGCAGTTTTGAACAAAGATAAAAAAGCCCAGAATGAACAGCTGATCCAATATATCTGGCTGGTAATACTGCTTTCAACAAACACATCTGATGAACAAACATTCTCTCCTAGCCACCTACACTCACATCCATCTGTTAGGATGGCAACATGCCTCTGTACAAGGTAACATGCCAGTATTAGAAGGCCAGAGAAACAAGCCAAAAGTAGAGCTAAGGAGAAATTGAAATAACATTGCACTTACCAGATCTTCTTCCTGAGTTCATTTTACTTGTAACAAGCAGCATTACACTATGGCACACTGACTTCAAAAATTTGATTCCAGTTGTGTATAATTCTGGGACTAGCAGCACAAAGGAAAGAAGATTTAGTTGGTTGTGGATACTCCCTGCTGCTAAAGCCCCTGGGAATGGATTGCAGCTGGTAGTTGAGAAGCCCATTAAGGATATCTGTCAATTTAGGTTGAACAGCTAGAGAGAGCAGGTGCTGCAGGTGAAGATCATTCCCTGCAAGACAGCAGCACCTGGGACAGTCACAGTCAGTGCAGAGAGGCTAACTACAAGCTCAGGTTCTATGTCAGCCTAGAATGGCACGAAGTATAAATCACCCAATCTGAATTTTAAAGTATGTTTTACAAACTTGTGCAGTGCACTTCTCAAGAAGCACATCTCAGAAATCTTCTTATTCATCAGTAAGTCTGGAGCTGAAGCACTCACTATACTTGTGTGTCTTTGCAACTGGGAAGTGGGTAGAAATTATTCTGTATAAAATAAACAGGCAGAAAAAAAAAATTTGATTTTACATTTCCAACAATATAATGAGTGGGTTTTTCATAATTCTGAGGTTTGCACTTTACCAAATATAATTTCTGTTTTGATAGAAATGCTTTGGGTTTTTCATAAATATAAAATTGCCCCTAGCAGCTTTTAACGTATGTAGGCAGCTCTTTTAGAAATTATGCCTTTCCAAAAGAACATGGAAAAACTACAAAATATCTCTTAACAAAACTGATGATTAACAAAGTATTCATTTATAGATGACCTGTGAAATTTTGAGATGAGATTAAAAAAACATTTCCCACTTTGGCACTTAAACTCCTTTTTCTAAGCTTTGGAAAATACTGGTTTTAATTAGTCTGCCATATGCTGCTGTGTATACCTTTTTCTAAGCAGAAAGCATTTGCTTTGGGATCTCTCTGAGACTCAGCCACTGACACATCCAAATCTCCCACTGATCGGACAAACTACTTAGGACTTAGTCCAAAGCCCAGTGGAAAAAGATTGTGATAACCCCTAACCTGTTTTCCTCATCATGATAGCTGTGCAGAGGGGGGAAGTACAGTCCCACCCTTTTGTACCATTAGAGATAATTCAGAGATTCTTTGTCCTTTCTGTAATACATCAGAGACAGGAGAAGTTATTCATTTTTAAATGTTTTTAATTGTGAGAAATCTATGCCAAGAAGATGAGTCTTCCAGTTCTTACTGAGAGGGACAATGCCAAATATCACAGCCAGCTTTCTCCTTGATTGGAGAAAGCAACCAAGAAAGGATGACTGCACAGAGAGGAGGACAAGGAGAGAATAAGTGATTTTTCAGCTATGTGAGCCCCCCTCAAGCTTTTTTGCCTAACTCAGAACAATGCTGGGTCATTTTCATCAAGAACACTGTAGAATCCACTAGGATCTACTTTTTTTTTTGATTAAATTTTATTGAAGAAGAAGAAAAAGAAAGCAGGAAGAAATCAGAGATTGAAGCTCCTTTACTAAGTACAGAAAAGAGGAACCTAAAATACTGGTCTGTTTTCTACTATCACCTCTATGGATAAACTGTATTCTGTGTTGAATGTCTTTTAGCACCATGTCCTCCACAGTAGCTCATTCACTCTTTACATGGTCATCCGAAATTCTCTGATCTCAACCTTACATTACAAAAACAAATTCAGTTGACAAAAAAACTTTTTTTTCATATGTAGATGAAGAATATTGTAAAGCATTTGTTTATTTGCTCTTCATTTTTTTTTAATATCTAGACTAAAAGAGTTCCAGCCTCTGTCCATTCAAGACTAATATCATAAAATAATGTAGTAACACCAACTATTTTGTCTCTTCTGTTTTTTCAACAGTTACAAGCAGACACTGAGAAAAGCACCATCTTGCACTCGTAAGAACCACTTCTCTAGCCAACATACTTTAGGAAAGCTCAGTCATACATAATCTAGAAAAATCACTTGCTGAGTAGATAAATAGCAGACTCATTTCCTTGAGTGGAGAATAATTTCTCTTCTAATGTTTGTTTTCTAACTGAATATTGCATTTTTCTGTAGATTCTATTTTTCACTGCCTGAAAAGCTCTACTTTTTCTTCTCATTTCTTCCAAACTGCTCCTTAGAACTTTTGAAAAATAGCTACTCTGTAGCTTAGAGATAGAGAGGATAATAGCATTTAAATTAAAAAATACTAGCCAGACTAGTTTGGGTTATAGGATTATATGACAGAATATGTCAATTAAGTCATTATTGAATCGACAGAGAGTGAAGAAAAGTTCATTCTTGTTAAATCTGGTAAAAGAAACCCAAAGGACAAAGTGGTCATTAAGCACAGAAAAGAAAAAGCTCTGTTTTTAATATATATCACCATCTCAGCTCCAGAGCTGAATTTTCTGCTCATGCACTGAATTAGTATCATACTAGCAGTGTTCTTAAATTCCAAATATACAATCAGCCTAATAATTTGCTGTTAATCTACTTAATGTACTACATCTACCTCTAAAATCCAGTACTGCTGTTCAACAGTGCAGACAGGTATAAAGGCAATAAATACAAATATAGAAACAATGCCATTTGCTCACATGCAATCTCCTACATACCTGAGGCAAAAAGTGCTTTGTAGACACAATCAGTTATGGACTAACTAAAAAAATCATATTTTAGGGAGAGATTTAAGTAGATGGAGTAAATCATAGATCAGATGTCAAAGTCCCCTTGTTTTACTTTTAAGTTAAAAAAAAAAGAGCTGGCTGAGAGCAATGTCAAGTAAAGATACAGAGTTGAAAACAGGTTAGGAAGAGCAGACTGAAAGCAAAGCAGAGCAAAGCCATGAAGACTTTTAACAGACAGGAGTCTGGAACTTCCAGCATATCACACACCATACTTCCATAAAGTATAATGTACTGCCTGCAACTTCAGGTCAATTAAATATGAGTTTCTCATCTATATATTTAACCAATTAAACACCCTTGAAGTTCTTGGCATAATAACAGAAGCACAAACTGATAAAATGTTGGGAGTAGTATGAATGTTATGCCATGAACAATTTCTGTTACACTTTAATGGTATAGGAGAAAGCACACATTCGGTAAGTGGGGATTATGAGTGGCTATTATCACTTGCAATTTGTAAGGTGTTCCAGCAGCCTTGGAAAAACTGTGGCTAACTAGATCATTCAAGTAACATAATGAATAGACAGCCCAAGATTATAAACTCAGGGAACCTCCAAGAAAATGGAAACTCAATCTTCTACAGTAGTTTTCTACAATCCTATTTCAAAGAATAACTGGATAATGTTACAAAAGCCAACTCCCTCATAAAAGAACCAGGGATAAAATAGTGAAAACAGAGAGGGTGGGATTTCATCATCAGTGAGAAAAAGTTGCTCCACAGTTCTGGTCATCTGTTCACATTTATGTTCCACTTTTGTGACTCTGTAACCAAAAACCCAGGATTTGCCTTTGAAAAAAGGGTCTGTATCCTTATTTTTACTTAAAATTATCATTTGTAAGTTTATTTGTAGTTAAATAAAATCTCAATCCTTGCAAGCAGAAGCAGAGTGCTTCTTTGAAAACAAGAGAACAGAGAAGTCCTTGGAGCCAAAGCAAGATTTGGGCAATTTTTTCCCTATAAACATAATTAAACAGCATGAAAAACATTAAAAAAACAGCACAGAGAGCACAGATTTCTCAAAGGGGCTTTATTCAGTTCTTGTCTATTATAGGGCAAGCAATGGACAGATGGTTTTTAAGATTCTGGGAAATCCTATACTGTCACACTTTGCTTTTCACGTGCTTTCCTAAAATACAGCTTGGAAAAAAAAAATCATTTTATGGCTGGATTTTCAATGAGTAGCACTCTGAGGTGGAGACTCTTTTACTGACTCTTTGTCCTGTAGGGCCTGAAACAGGTAAGTTACCTACAAGTCACTATCTCCTAAAGAAAAACAGGCAAAACAATACATTTTATTAAATCAAAACATGAATAAACACATCATAGAGCCCTACAGCCAGAGAAGCAGCAGTCTGTCAAAACAGCATATGTCCTAGTTATGCTTCTTGACTTTTTTTTTCAAGAGAGAGGCTAAAGTACACATTTAAAAATGAATACAGCTAGGACCAAGCAGAGACTTTCTCAGCAATTGCTTTCATCATTCGACAATTTTTCTTAACCACAGCAGTCTCTCATGAATAATCTCAACAGTGTCCAGGGGCTCTGTGATTATTCCAGTACTGAAAAAAT
The DNA here is from genome assembly GCA_025447755.1 of Corythornis vintsioides. Taxonomy (NCBI): domain Eukaryota; kingdom Metazoa; phylum Chordata; class Aves; order Coraciiformes; family Alcedinidae; genus Corythornis; species Corythornis vintsioides. Next base: position 51,291 of record JAOEGS010007103.1, read on the forward strand.
GTGATTGATGGGAAATCAGAACACTAAAACACTTGAGCGTTGTGCAGTCTCACCAAGCAGAATTGCTGTGAAATTGTCCAGCATGTTTTGTTGTCCTTAAAATTGAAACTACAGACACATTTTAAGACCTGCTAGGAACAAAATTCTCTCCCTTCTATGGATAGAAAAAAAAAAAAAAAAGCCATACTTGCACTTTTTAAGATAGTCTACTATCTACTATAGTTAAATAGATCATTTTGATAATATTAGCTGAGTAACATTTGATTTCATTAATATTCCAAATATCATTTTCCATTCAATATTAACATTTTTCTGTATGAGTAACAGGAATATATACTAAACTAATGGATATGATTCATCCAATTTGAAGATATTCTGAATTGTCTTTTATTGTGTCAGTTGAAATAAACTTCCTTATTCTTTGTATAGTCACATATGAAACTGTCTTGCTGGTTTCAGATGTGTAAATAACATCACACAGGAGCCATGGAAAGACTGCTGAGCATCTAATAGAACACTAAATGATGCATAGTGGAAAGGAGGGTCAGATTTCCAGATTTATGCTTAGATCACATTTTCTTCATATATGCTCAATTGTAAAAAGATTGGCTTAACACAGATACTGCTCAAGCAACTCCATTTGGTGCGTTGCAGAAAATACCATACCTTGAAACTCAGCAGTGAGCTTGAGAAAGAATCTTTTATTCCATTTGCCCTATGATATACTAAAAATACTTTAACTCTGTTTTTCTTGTCTTTAAAAGCACTCGCCCACTCAGATTTATCAGATTCAGATGTATCAGATTATGTATTGACCTTCTTAAGGGATAAGTTAAAGTTTAAAATTTTACTTTAAAGATAGTTGTTAAATGTATTTAAACTGAATTTAAGGCATTAAAAATTAATGTACCTTATGTATTATCATTATTGCTCAGCATACTTAGTATAGTATAAAAGCCAAATATTCCAAGATTGCAGAAAAATGAGGATGAGACACAGTCCTTGTTCCAATAGCTACCAATCTCAATCAACAATCAGGAATGGGTGGAAAGGAAGGAATATAGCATTCATGCCAGTAAAACAGAGATGGCTGCAAGCCCCACTATTAATTCCATGATTAATTCACTTTTACTTCATTATTTCAGCTTTGGGGTGAGAATCACAGAAATCAGTGTGTTTCCTTCAGTCTCTGTGGGAACAGTTTTGTTCAGCTTTTCTGACAGCTCCTTTCTCAGGTAGAAAATGTGATTTCTGCTTACCAATCCAATTCCTTCCATACTTTATGCAAGAAATAATAGCAATTTGCATCCCTTGGAACTTTCTAGTGATTATGATGATCAAAGTCTACAACTGTAATTAAGTGATAGAGTAAGTAGGGAATTAACCAAAAATGTCCTTCGGACAAATTTGAGAAGTCTGGTAATGAAGGGAACTTCATAAATGACATGTTCTTTGTTATATTCAGTGCTTGAGAAGCAGAAGAATGAAATCCTGTACTATGCTGTCTTTTTTTCATGCTGTGCATCATACTGGAAGGGACAGAGGAAAAGGGGGAACAGCTGCTTTAGATGCCAGCAGGAATTCAGCATCAACAAATGGTCCCACTGAGTTCCTGCTGTCTGGGCTACTGATCAGTTCAATTTCAGATGCATGCTGCTGCTGCTCGCCTTGCTCACCTGCACTATGAGCTGAATTAATAATTACTTCCACTCCTGTCCTGTTCTCTACAGTCACCCTAAGCCTTTTGTTTCTGTTTGATCTCTCTTTCATCCAGGCCACTTTGTGATAGTGACTGGGCTTTTTTCACTGCTCAAGATAATCAGTATCCAGAATAACACATAAACAGCTGAGAACGACCTAGAGCTGCTAGTAGAGCTGCTCAATTTACCCTGTTGCTCAACTGGGCAGAGGATATGAGGGTTTTGAAATGGTTCCTCACAGAGGAACCAGGTTCCTGGAATATCTATCACCAGTTCCTGGAATATCTATAATGGTCCCCTTTCTGCCTCCCATTAGCATTCCAGTCACTCCAGGTGTTTGAAGAGTACATGCCAATTCATAAACACATGCTCTTCTCAGCTGGATTGTGTAATTAAAAATGATTTTTCACATCTCACTGTCTCATCCTTTTCAACTTGAAACTTTTTTGAGGTTCAAATTGAAATGTTTTTGAGGCTTCATAGACGCAAGCTAAATGATCCAAAACAAAACCATTAGTAACTTCAGTATCTCACATTCCACTTGTTTAAGGAATAGTAAAGTGTGAAGTTTTAAGGGTGTTTTCAGTCTGAGAAGATAATAAGCTGATTTTGAACTAGAAGAAGATAAAGCAGTAATACACAGAAGCCAGAGATTAAAACAAAAATTTGATAATTTTTTTTTACTTAAAGCCAATTTGGAAACACTTCATCTTTCTCTTGAGAATAAATCTGACATTTTTCAGGCTAAGCCAGTTATAAAATGGCTTAAAGCAAGGTTTATACTGAAATATTTCTTTATCCATAAGTTTAGAGTGTAAAGGATTGGTGAATCTTTAGATGGAATTGAATATGCAATTTCACAAAACCAGTCCACCAGAGTGAATGCATCAATGTAAACAAGGCCATCCTCTGTCAAGTCCAAACTCTAGCTAATCCAATATCCTGTGTCCAGAAAGAGCTGACAGAAGACAACTAAAGAAGAAGATGAGGGTAAACTTCCCAAGTGTTTAATCAATTCAGAGGTGCCTGAGGCAAAGTCATTGCATTTAAGAGCCTATAATGGACTTTGCTTCCATCAGCTGTTCCACTCTTTTTGAAATGGGTACATTTGATCTATTAAAACAAAACTGTAAACATAGATGCTAAAAACTATACAATGAATTTAAAATATGTTAGGGTAAAGAGTTTTGATGATTCACTTTTAAATAGTTTCATTTTGACTGTTTACCCCAAGTTGTAATATAAAAAAAAAATAATTCAACAATAAAGATAAATAATTCTGTCTTACTGAAACTGAATGTTTGTAGGAATCAAAACAGTATTGTGGTAAGTTTGTTTGGCTTAAATTGTTTTGTTGTTTTTGTTTTTTTTTTTAATTTATGAAGAACTTTGACATTTGGGAGTGTATTCCACCTTAGAAATTTGGCCCAATTTTGCGAACCTTGACATCTTTTGAAAAGAGAAGATCCATCACACAAATCGCTACAGTCATTGCCTCTCTTCCTGGCACAAAGCCTTAACCTCATTCTTGTATGCTATGCTTTCTAAGCTGTACAAACATCAGCTAACACTATTTGAGCATCTCCAAATCTCTCTAAAGATAAACGAATGAGCAGCAAACTACAGGCAATCAGAAAATGTACACGGAAGGAAAAGAAACTACATGCAGGATATCATAGTCGCTTGAGAAGAATGTAATTTAAAATCTTTGAAAAAATAAGAGGGAAATTTAGTTTACAGTGATTTTTTATTGTCATAGGAGTGTTTTTTACTGAAGGCTCTATGTCACTTTAGAAATTTTGAAAAAATTTCTCCTTTACTAAAGGAGATTCTTTTGAATAACTCTTCATATGTGATCTTACAGTTACACTTCACTAAAATCCTATATAGAACAGAAATTCATCAGTCATATTTGTTATAATTAATCCATTGTTCTAGACTGCAAAAATCATTAAATTCTTGAAATTAATTTTTCTTACTGTAAAAATAATTATTTCTAATATGCTTAAAGGATTTTAGCACATACCTCTCCTGTGTGCAACCTGATTAAGCTATTCCAGATAGAAACATGAAATGGACAAGTTAGTGATGGAAAGCACATTACTTTTAACATCCTAACTGTAACAACAAAAGACTAAGGAAATAAAATAATATCACACTTAATTAGATATTAGAATATTAGCAGTGCCATGAACTCTTATAATTTTATAATTAAGTGCTTTTTCTACTTTTTTTAAGCGCAAACCACAGCGAAGACCTTTGAACTGAAAAAAAATGAGGAAGACATTTTCTGGTTGTGAAAATATGTCTCCCTCTGTATTCTTGCTCCCCAAACCCACCACACTGGAGGACCCAGGGATTGCAATGCTGTGAACACCAGGTTTGTAAACAAAAGTGTCCTTGATATGAGAAGTAGCATGCACAAGGGCAAAAGGGGCACATGCCCAGTTCTCATTCCAGTAGATAATAGACAGATGAACTCTCAGACCCAGACCTACAAAGATTTCCAGAGACAAGTAACTTAGGTGAGTCAAACATTCAGACATGTGTCTTGGAAATCAGTAAAAAGAAGTAATATTTATATATATATATACATATTAAAAAGTATATTTTAATAAAATTAAGTCTTTGAGTTCAGACAGTCTTGCGATCTGATCCTGGCCAGCAGTGGTTTTCTCAGGGGCTAAAAATGGGAGGCCCCAGCACTGCTGTGATTAACACAGTTGAGGTGGGTAGGTGAAAGAATGTGGACCACTCTCTGTTCAGACAACTCCATTCATCTTCCTGTTTTGTGACAGCAAAATGTCTGTATTTCTTATCGCTCAATCAGCCAGTTAAGAGTTTTCTGCATAACTTCAGACTTTCTCCAGCATTTATTTTTGCCTTTCCTTTGCAATAACTGAGAGACTCTCTGGAAACTAGAGAAGGCATTTAATAATTGACTCTTTTTTTTTTTAGTTATTTAAAATAGAACTTTTCTTTAAAGAATGGATCAAAACTTCCCACTTTTGTCTGATACAAAGTGAGTTAATTGTAACACACTAAATTGAAGAAGGCCATACTGACATCTGGTGGCCTTCTGTACCTACTAAACTTGCTCCAACCAATACTTCAGCAAATAATTCATGCAAGAATGGTAATATCAAAATGACATTGTGGTTGTGTTTGTATCTGCCTGTGTTAGTGGGCATTATTCAAAACCTGATTTAAGAGTTAATGAGTCCACTCCTCAGTACCACAATGAAGTACTGCGTTTTAATTAACTGTCATATTAAGTCGCATTTGCTGCTGGCCCTGGCTGCAGGCATCAAAAAGCCACAAGCTTTTATAAGCAGCAATTGAGGGTGCCAGAGATGCCACAACAACTCTGCAGCTGCTCTGGGAGTTTCCAGGAGGTTTCACAATGACACATTGCATTAAACAGAAATGTTGCCAGTGGGAGTAAAAGCGTATTATTACTGTTATTGCTATTGTAGAATCTAGTAGATCTAAACATAGAGTAGGACCCCATGAAAGCACTATATAAGCCATGAAAATGATGGGCCTATCCATAGTAGCCTATAATATAAGATGAGGAACCATCAAGAGATTGAAAGCAGTACAGACAAACACATCAGAGCCCAGCCTCTTAAGAGATGAAATTAAACTGGACTTTTGGGGGAAAAAAATCCACTCTTCTATGACAGTGAAACAGAGTGAAACTGTAAGAAAGAAATGTCTCCTTCCTGTTAAGACAGCCTAAGGATCAAGAAAGAAATATCTCAGATTCATCAATGGGGAGGATTATTTATGTAATAGAAGATCCCCTGATTCAGGTATAGCAAAGGTCTTATGAGACAAACTCCACTACTGTTGCTGCTACAAGAGGAAAGAAAATCTCGCCTTCTCATCTCTGAACAAACAGCATTGTGTACTTGGCACTCACTGTTTTGAAGGGGACTACTATGGTATTTCTACAGCTGTGAATGTCTCTTCTTGAAGTGGCAGAGAAAAGTGATTTGGACCACGACTCCATGCACAGAACAGACAAAGAACATCAAATGACCCTCTGCTGTTAACTGTCATCAAGAATTTCATTTATAGCTCAAGAGAACAAAACCCTGTCAGAAAAGGTTTTCTTGTCAGTTCCCAGCCTTCTGACTCCATCACAAGAGATTATCAAGAAGTGTGGTCTCCATCTCAGAGAACCAGAGTCCATCAGAAATTGTATTAATCAGTGGCATAAATTTTATTCTTTATTTATATCTGCCCAAGGGGCCATGTGGATATTGCCCATAGACAGGACATTCTGAAGGACATCTCATAGTGTTAAAACTTTATTTTCTTTTGTGTCATTTCATTTAATTTTCTCTGTTGCAATGTTGTAAGATTAAGGGTGAGGTAGCCAACCTGTGCTTTATGGGCTACATCTCCTGTAGTGCCTGATTAATTTATTCAGCTTGCAGCCTTATCATCTACCAAATTCTTTCCCCAGCGTCCTTCAGATGCAGGCAGAAAGCAAACCAATAGTCTGAATAAATTAGTCTCATAGCCCAGCACTTGCTTCCTGAAGCCTGACATCCTGTGTTTCCCATTCATATGATCAACATGAAAGCTACTTCTGACTTCAAAACACAACACCCATGAGTACATTCATCTTGTGGCTGCTATGAGTCCATTGCCTCAAGGGGCACAAACCCTTTTTGTTGGTGGCAGGACAGATGTGTCCATTGAAGAAATAAAGCAGATATGCTTCACCCTTTGCCTACAAGTGACATGGTGCCAAAGTGAGCAGAGAAGTATAACATCAGCAAAGTAATATCTTCAGTGAAATTTGAAAGTGGATAAAGGTACTTGAAATCTACAATTTTGTATTTTAACATCATAATTTGTGTTTGAATTAAAAAGCCACAAGAAGATAAATACAAAAGATATAAGTGAAATACAGTACCTGAAAAATGATTGAATTTTTTTTTTTTTTTTACTTTCTTTTTTCAAAAATGGAGTATTTAAAAAAAATCAGTATGTTCCTGGGAAACATTTAAATTTTTATAAAATTGCTTTTCTGACAGAAAACAGTTCTGATTGAATTATTGAACTGTTGTTGAATTGAATGAACTGTTTCATCCAGTTCCAGTCAAGATATTATTATATTGTTATATTTTCAGCAATAAGTTATGCATTTTAAAGTCAGGCAATAGAAAAAGCAATTTCCTTGAAGACTTTCACAATTCAGGTACACAACACAAATAGAAAGGGCAGAAGCATTAAAAAAAAAAATAAAATAATAATAATAAAGCAACTACGTACAAGAGGTGTCTACTGTTTAACTTCATGATTTAGTAAGGGGCAAGAAAAGTGGGAAAATCTTTCAATAATTATGGATCATTTGCAGAATGGATAAAATGTGAAAGCCTGTTGGATGAAAGGATTTGATAGGAAGGTGCTGGAAGATGTGGCTAAGTGGGAGGAAATGTGAGGGCAGGTTTGTGAGGGCAGGTTTGGGCAGCATAACAGGCAAGAAAATAAAGAAGAGACTTTGTTAGGGACCCTGGCCACAAACCTGTAGAGTTGTTTCAGAAGAAGCCACTACCCAGGCTGCAGATGATCCCGGGAGTGAACAAGGGAGATTGCTTTTGAAGGAGGAAATATTTTTCAGTCACAGAAATCCACCAAAAAAGGAGGCATGGCATAGAAAGGAAAATATGAACTAGATGTAAACATATATATACTGATGAGCTTGTAGAATATGACTTCATATTATGATTGCCCCTCAGACAAATGACCATTTACAGTTCTTAAGTTGAAAAAAAAATACATACTTTTCATTATAATCACTAATTGAAACACATTTTGCTAGTGACCTAAAACCAGTGAAATACTGCAGGTACTCCATCAAAATTAAAGCATTCCTTGTGAATTTTCTGGCAGCCCATTTCATGTTACCACAAGGCATCTGCAGCTGCCATAAACTTTTAAATTTAGTTCATTTCTGCTCCTTACTGGTCCATAGGCTTTTTTATTATTGTATTTTGCACTGTGTTACACCAATACTTATATTAAAGTTATGTCACTATCAGTATAAAGCTATTTCCAATGTGATTTTTTTAAGACATGTATAATGATATTATATTTTTAAAGATTAATAGCAAGATAGTTGTGGTGTATTCATCTAATGTGTAGTTGTTAATCAAGACAGTTCACTGCCTGTACATTTTCAAGCCAGAGAAGCCATTTAACTTATTACTAGTTTTAAAAAACTAATGTAGTGTGTTTGAAAAGTGGATGTATTTTATTAATGTACTAGCTTGATATACCAGCAAAGTTATCAGAATTGGTGAATGCCTAAATCACAGCAGGAAAACTGTGAAGATTTGTATTCATGAGGGAACACCTTCATGATTTTCTATATTAATATAAAACTGGGAAGAATTGAACAAACTGTAGTACACTAGAAACCAAAAATTAAACCCAAAAACTTCAGAGTCACAATCACATTCAAAAAAAGGAAAATAAATTTATAGAAAAGTGTAAATGAATTGGGTACAGATAAATCGGAGAAGTCTACTACTTGGATGTATCTATACGCCACTGCCTCAATAATACTTCAAAAAATCAAAGCTATATTCAAAGACTCAAAACCTTGGAGCTTGCACGCTGACAGAGTATCATCTCTTAGTTCCCAGAATACCTTGAAAACCACTCTGGAGTTTCATTCTGTTGTGACTGTTGTACTCCCTTCTCTATGTTTATGTCTATCTATGAATCTATGAGTCTAAGGCAGCCCAAGATAACATATTCCTTCTTCGCCATAATGGCACATTGCTGGCTGATGGTCAACTTCATCTTTACCAGCAATTCCAGGTCCTTTTCTATAAAGTTACTTTCCAGCTGGTCATCTCCCAGATCCTGGTGCCTGGCGCTGTTCCTCTGCCTATGCAGGGTGTTGTACTTTGCCTTATTTAACTTGGTGATGTTCCTGTCAGCCCTTTCTCCAGCCTGTTGAAGTCCCTCTGGACAGCAGCACACCCTCTGGCATATCAGGCACTCCTCACAGTTCAGTGTCAGCAGTATGCATAGTGAGGATATGCTCTGCTCCATCATCCAGATCATCAATGAAGATGTTGACTAGACTCAGTATTGACTCCTGGGGTACACACTGTTATTGGCCTCTACCTAGATGTTGTGCCACTTACCACCACAGTCTGGATGCACTCAGTTGCCAGTCCAGCCCATTGGCTGCTCATTCAGCCCATATTTCATCAGCTTCTCTACAAGGAAGCAAGGTCTGTGACCACTACTATACACATTTATCTTGAGGAAAAAAAAACAAACAACAAGATAAGTGAATGTTTTAAAAACAGAATTCTTTTTGAAAGGAAAATAGAAGTGTTAGAATTATTAATTTAATTATCAACTTTTATATTATATTAATTAACATCTAATAGAAATAAGGCAGCACAAGGTTTTAAGAGTTTTTAATCTCTCAGAACTTGGTTACCTTTACAGATGAAGCTACATTTTTATTCATGCATTTGAATTACAGATTTGCCTTTGATGTAATGGATGCCTTCAAGCCCTATTGGCAAGTGACTGAAAACTGTGGTTTTGAGGATTTTTTCTTTAGAATAAAATGTATTTTCATTGTGTCCTTGCTTGCTTCAGCTGCACCTGAAGGCTTTCCTACAACTTTGTTCCCTCTAGGAGAAGAGCAAAATATAACTTTCCAATATTTTATTTCAGGTTAGTGTATCTCACTGGTCCTGATAAGGTATAAATTGTTGAAGTCAGAAAGCAGAAGGAGGAAAAAAAAAATTGCTCTTGATGATAAATTTGAGTGTAAACTATTGACCTATTTAAGTCAGAGATTTAATATTAAACTCAGTGGAAGTAAAGCTGATGCCTCAATACGGTGATTTGTAATGAAACAGGTTAATACTACTGAAGATAAGTCATTATCAGCTGTGAAGTTCTCTGAAGAGCAGCTGTTTACTGACCAATTTACCCAGATCCTCTCATAAAGTACTATGACTTTGACAGCTGCAAAAGACTTTTAAAGAATTCTTTTAATTACAATTGGAACTGACAAGGAAGGTAATTCCCTGCATTTGTAAATATTTGAAATGTTTCACATTTTATCAACAACTGTTTTAATATTCACTGTGTTTTAATGCATTGATAAGATACATATGTTGAACTGAAATTTTTAAGTGTCTAGAGATTAATTATTTCGGTATTTCTTAAAACACACATGTGTTTAAGCTTTGAAATTAAGTTTATCTGCATTTAATCTTAACATATATCAAAGTCAAAACATTTGGTTTAGTCAGTGTGAAACAGAAACTGTGCAGCCTTTCACAGTTTTCAGGGTTTTTTTTCTGTTGAATTGTTTCACTTTTCTGGGGGAAGGACTTGTGCTTATTTTAATCTATCCAAAAGTGCAGTCAGCAAGATTGAAGTGCCTGCCATGCAGTGAATGTCCTTCAGTTGTACTCATGCATGAGAGAAAGGAGACTCAAGGCTCTCCCCATCACCAGTTATGTACTGCACAGCACTCTCAGACATTCACTGAATCCCACAAAGTTATCATTTTGGCATGGGCAACAGTAATGTGTGAGGAAGGAACAGGAGGAAGACATCTGCCATCAACCATTTGAAGCACGAGAATAGATGCCTTCAACAAGAAGTTTTGAGTGGGATGCTATTAATCCATAACAATGTCTTCACTCTGTGACTATAATGGATTCTAGAGAAATTGAGAACAAGGAGTCTGGGAAGATTGTAACATGTGGTGTTTATTTGATGATGTTTGTCACTTCTCACACTATGGTGGCAGCAAACAGCATGTAAGTAAATACCTTTTTCAGGATGCTTAGTCCTAATATCAGAATCTATTCCAAGATAACAGCCATCCACTTCCTACAGAAAAAGAATATAAATCTACCTGGTGATAACAAATTCAAAAATTCTGTTACAAGGCTAACAATTAATATTGCATTTTTTAAAACTATTGAGGTCCTTGAAGATTAAGAGTCATTCAGTGCCTAAAATGACATCAATGCTTATAAACAACAACCACATCTGCAGAACTTGCATTTATTCAACACAGGATTAGGTGTCCTGAGCAAGCCCAGTAGCACTTCTCAGTAAGAACAGGACTTGAATCCTCTTATTACTGGAGACTTACTGAGTCTTTACTGACTTAAAGTTGCTTGTTAGCAATTACTTGCTGGTAAGAAATCATAAAATTTCAAACTTTAAAAACAAGGCTGCAAAGAACACTACAAAGTACTCTGTGGGAATCAATTCTGAATTGGCAAAAAAAAAAACCCAACTTTAGAAAGCCTAATATACCTTTTTATCTCTACTCTTTAGTTCTTTGCTGTGGCCTTCATTGTTTCTGTGGTATGCCTGTGATTGATCATGAATACCATGTTTTCATGAGTTTGATCTGTGATGTTAGCTTTAATACTTCTCTGAATCTGCTCTTACCTTTAAATATACCACTATCTGTGTTCTGCAAGCTGCCTTCCCGTAGGAATTTCTAGTGACTTTTTAGATTCTTTTGAAAAAGAACAAGAGCATTCAAACAACAACCTCCCCCCAAATTAGTGTCTTCTCAATTTGACCTACATGGCCATTCTACAAAACACTACTAGTCACTGGGTCCTCTTCAGGCTGAGAGAACTGAGGAAAGACATTGAGACGGAAAGCAGTATCCGTTCAAATTTAATTTCAATTAATAACATTGTATACATTCGCAATGTATATTAATTAATAAAAATATTCAAGCAATACCATTTTAACTAAGATCTTATTTTAATTGTCATAACACTTGATTTGATGCCACACATGAACCGCATATTGTAACAAATAGTTTATCCAATAATATCTCTGAATAGGGGTAATGTTGAGGGAATTATCTGTGGCTTGTTTTTTACAGTAAAGATTTCTTATGATTAGTTCATTAATACTTATCCAAATGTGAGAAATCAGAATTTCAAATTAGTAAGTTATTTAGTACACTTAACCCACATATTAAAACTAGTGTGGTTTAATAACATTGACTGTATTCTAGTAGGAAAAAGCAGTGCTCAGAACCTGATTTTGTCCCCGTAAAGTGGACAGAAGTTTTGGCACTGAGTTCAAGGACAGTAGAATCACGTCCCTATAAAACAGATATCAGTAGTCAAGTGCAGAAGTCATAAATGAATATTAATTTAGCAGTCAAAGTTTATATTTTCATCCACAAGAAAATGGACCATATTATTGCGTTTATTCTTCTTATAGCTAGTTTCAGGAGAATGATGTGTCTTAACACTGATATATTTTGTGCTAGACATTGTGCATCATGTACTCCAAATGTTCTTCCATAGCCTAAACCAAGTATCAGGCAGTCCTTTCTCTTTAACTTAGATTATAACCCAATTATGCAGGGGCAGTTTTCCTAGGTTATGTAGGTGTTCACATAAAATCCATTAAATAAATACAGTCATAATAATGAAATCCATCAAGCAGGTGAGGTCAAAACTGTGGGGGTTTTTTATCCTTAGTACAATAAGTATCTTGGTACTTTTTCATGCTCTAGCAAGTATATTATCATGAAATTATAAAGGATAATTTATATATGCTGCTGTATGTCTCCCATTAATCAATAGCTGTTCCGTCCTCCAATATATAAATAAAAAGCTGGACAGTATGTCAGTGAAACCCTATCTATAAATTAAAGTAACTCAATAAAAAATAATATTATTTTGCATGCTTTTGTGACTAGGCATAGGCATGAAAATAACCCATTTTAAATGGGACAGCGACTATGCATCATGCAATAGCATCACACTGCAGCTATGGCATGAAACCAGAGCAGGTTCTGCTAGAGAAGCCAACTGCTCTGGGCTTTGCTCTCCAAATCCACAGAAAACCTGCATGTGCGTTCACATGTGTGCGCATATATACTCTTACCAAATCAGACATCCCACACTGTCTGCATACTTTGTATGAGAAAACCTAAGAACTTGTCCTGCCTCCACCTTCATCTCCAAAGGTATTAACACAGAAATATATTTGTGCAGTTGGTAGCATTTTTCTTTCCTCGTTTAAACTTGGAATATTCTGATTAGCACATTCTAGGGCATGCAAGAGATTGATGTAATGCCCCTATTTCTAGCAATGAATCAACTCTTCAGTGTGATACAGGTACCTATTAATTATGTAGTGCTCCCATTTTACAAAATCTGTTTGCAGACTCCATCTGGAATACTAATTAATTATACAGTACGTATTACAGGCTTTATTTCTCTCCAACCTACATATGGCTAGCCACTGTTATTCACTATACTTATATTTATATTACATTTACATTGTTTAACCCTTAGCTCTTCCTGCATTGTACTGTGAACCCCTGAGACTTGGCGACAGGATTCATAACCAGGGTTATGGAAAATTATGAGGGTCAGTGCCTGGCTGATACCTGAGCTTAAAACTGGGACAAAGGGTAGAGGATTCCACAGTCAGAGACACGTGAGAGGGATGGTAAGACCCATGCCCCACCCCAGAGGCAAAAGAGTCATCACATTTATCAGCCCAAACCCAGGGTTCATGCCTAGATTAATTACACCACATAAATACATTCTGTTTAGGTAACTTAATTATGACACCTTCCAGATGTATTCAGTGTAATCAGGGTCTGATTGATAGTATATGTTTCTCATCTGAAATCTCACAGCTACTTACATTTCACAGTTGTTTATCCTATAGCTATTGGTATTTTAACTTGCCATTTGCACTCCAGATTTGTTATTTTCAAATATATTGTTCTATTTTTTATAATAGGAGGGAAGACTACAGCTTTTAATGGTCAGCAAGAGCTTTCCTAATTGCCGCAATGGCATTTGATCACTACTAGATGAGCAGGATGTCCTTTGCCCCTTAACAAAAAACCATATTTTTTTCCAACAGATTCAAGCCATAGATGAATGAAAGAACCATATTTCTTCTTCTTGTTCCAGTTTATGTTTTGTACAAAGCACCCATTCATATAAAAACATATCATTCAGAAAAGATACAGAATTGATATGTCTCAATTACTGTTTTGAAACAGTAAAACTGTTAAATTACCATTTAATAAAAACTTAGTTGCCAAGACTTTGCTGCCCTAATTCTTCAGCAAAATTGTTATTTGAGATGTTGAGGAAAGAAGTCAGCTATTAACAAAGTTAAGGAATTCCATCAGAAGCAACAGAGTCTATTTAGTTAACAAGGAGCAAATATACCAATTAAGATGCTTTTTACTGTGACATGTCCTAAACATTTTTTGGCTGTTTTCATGGAAGAACTCTTCAGGTGTATAGTTCTTTTCCCCATCTCAGTTTCTATCTTCTTATCTATTCTGTCTTCCAACTTAACTTTTGCAGAGGTTACATTTCACTGGTTCTGGGATCTCACTTTCTTTCTGTTCCATTTATACATCTGGAATATTTACAATTGCTCCCTTAGAGATCTCCTGACAGCTCTCAGACCATTTGTCCCCCGACTAGTTGTTAAAACTATTTAAATTACAGTATGTTCTTGTTTTAGGTCTCTAGATAAGTCTATGTCATAAGGTTATAAGAATCACTAAATGAGGTAAAATTCAATGTTCCAGTTCTTCACTTCATAGGTTCTGCACATAGTTAAGTTCTGAAGACTTGTTTCATTGTGTTCTTGTCAAGAAAGCATTTAAATTCCATAAGGAGACAATCAAATTCTTTGTGAACAGAGACCTATTAGTTCTTTCCCCTTCTTCCAATGAGGTATAAAGTCAAAATTAAGCATCTCTGGCCAAGACTGATACTTCTTCTCCCCTTCATTTCAGACATTATTATTATTTTCTAAGGCCATTTCTGGCAGCCTTTTCACAATCTGTAGTCATGGATGTGAAATATTCATTGATCAATTTTCAGTTCAGATAGGATGGGTTCTCAGAAGCTTGTGCACTTCCACATAAAAATCTTTCAGGGGCTGATCTTTCAAAAACTTAATTGTGCAATCAAGTTTAATGGAGTTGCTCACATGCCTGAAATTAAGCATCTACTTCAGTATCATACTGAACTAGACCCTAACTCTTCTTTATTACCAACAATTACTGAAGCCTCCTTTATTTCTTTTAATTTTACCTTGCCTATCAGATAAACATACCCATAAAAACCAATCTGTTATTGTCATTCTGATGTACAATAATCCTCAGCTGGTATCACCTGAGCTTCAAGTAGCTAATAAATAAAGAAGCTTATAACTGCCAGGGATAAAGCAAGACAATTATTTTGGATTTAAAACATTTTAAGACTTTTTAGTATATAGCAAGTATAAAGAGAATAAAAAAAGGAAAGAAAATGAATGCTGCCTCAGAGTTAATTCTCAAGGTATCAGTGAAATCCCTGACATAATGAAGCATATCATCTCCCTGCAGAAAGGTTCTGTGATGAAGATACGTTTGATGACACTCTCCATATTTGTGCAAATCTGATATAAACATTAATTGTACAAAGTCATGATCCTGCATATCTGCATAAATAATCAACTTATACTAATTTCTGGGAGCTTATGAGAGTGGAGGGCACCTGAATTTTGAAGGAGGCACCCATTGTCTTTCAGACTATCTTACAATCACCTGTCACACAAAATTACATATCTGACTAATCAAATGGGGCTTTAAATTCATCTTTTCATTTTGCAAGAAGTTGGGAGATGACATTTAAGGATAGCTCTTGTCAGATGCAATGCAATCTACCTTTATACCCTCCCACTTTGTACTTCATCTCTCCAGGCTTTTCTCAAAATGAATAGGCTGATACCTTCCAAAACATGTAAATTCATACCTGCCAAAATACATGGAGTCACACCACTGTCTCTTTTCTCACTCCATCTGCTGCGTTTGTTATTTCTGACCACACTTCCTGACATGCCACCTCCCACCTGGGCCTATTTTTCTGCAAATTCAAAAATGTTTATAAACTGAGCTCACCTCAGAAATTAGGAGTGATTCTTGAATGTTTTCCTGTTCTACCTCTGTCTGTGTTTCTGCTATTAGATAAGAGGTACTTTATCATCAGAATCCTTTGTTCTGTGGTATAACATAAGATCTTAATCATGTTGTTACACTAGAACTTCTGAAGAGCTAAGTAAGGGTTCATTAATTAATAACACACAGAAAGTAAAAAATGGCAAAGCAGCCAGATCCCTGGACAGCTGAGGATAACACTCACACCTAGCCCTTTGCTTCTCTCAACTGAAGGATACACAGATCAGCAACTAAATAATCTATTTCCAAATTCCATCGTAAATTGCTTAAATGGATTCTAAGTTCTGCAATGATGAGAGTCTTACTACTATTTTTAATATTACTGTATTAAAATGATACCAGTAAAACCAAACGACATGCAGTGTATGTAGTGTCTTCAAATTGTTACCATGACAATACTCATTAGATGTTCTATGCCAAAACAAAATGCTTCAGGTTACTTTGAAAATGTGGGAAAAAAAGCTTGAAATTGTTCAGTTTTGTCCTAATTCTGTCACTGCAAGTATGACACAAAATAGTCAGAGCTTTGATTTGTTGCTTTTTTTTTTCAGTCAACTTTTTACAGCAGTATTTTCCCCAAATAAGATGCTTTGTTTATGCCTCACATTAAAAAGAGATGGAGACAAACAAGGATATATCATTAGGGACACAAAAGCAGAAGTTAAAATAGCATTTGAAAAGAGGGAAGAAGAAGAAAGAGCACAACAGTAGTCGAAAGAGAAGTATTTTATTTCACAGTGAACTAAGAAAAATATAAAATCCTCTATAAAGGCAAGATATCCTTTGACTTATGTTTATGAAAGAGGGATTCAAATGAGAACAGGCTCAAAGAAGAACCATCACCATGATTATGAGAACGGAGAATATTTGAGAACACTTAATGTATCTTATGAAACATGATCAATTACTTTCATCTGCTTAGCCTAGCAAAGCAACCATTTGAAAGGGATATGATAAGCTTTTATAAATATATTAAGAGGAATACTTGCGAGGGCAGAGAATTTTTTGAATTAAAGGATAATAAATAGTACAGACCCAAAATCAACTGTCTATAAATTTTCCATGTATATGTTTGCACAGAAAACAAGTTTTCTTGTCATTTCAAAGTTGCTTACTTATAATCCTATAATCATTTCCAGAAGGAAATTTAAGATGTTTAAAGCTGAGTGCAGAAGGGCAGAGAACCCTCCACCTCATTAACAGCTGCACTGAATCTGTATTTTCCTCTGCCATGGGATACAGGTTTAGCAGCCCTGCAGCCACACAAACTCTTCATCCTTTATCTCAGTATGATCAGAGGCCAGTCTGTTTCTGTCTGAGATTCATAAGGTTTGGGAAGGTGTCACCAGATAAGTAGGAGCTCTAACAGGGAGTCAAAGTGGCTTTAGGAAAGGCTAATGAAGGAAATCTATAGAAACCCTGCTAAGCTACACAGTTATGCAGCAACTTTCCCTGCATTTTTTAATCATGGTTTTGTAGAACTGTGAAAGCTGTTTGGTTAATGACTGCCACCAGCATTGTTCTGTGAGAGAGCAAATGGCCCAGGTGATCCTGAATCTGATCTAAGAGGAGCAGCAGTCAGGGCAAATGGTGACCAGTCACAAGGGCATTTCAAAGTTGGGATGAGGGCAGGTAACCTTTCCCCCACGTCTAGGGAAAACTCAAGGCTTCACAACTATGCCTTGCTATTCAGGGCCAAGAATTCTTCCCTTGCTGACTGACAAAACAGCTCAGGACACATCCTGTGACATAAAATTACAGCATCCTCCAGTACAGGAACACCTACAGCCGTGTCCATGCATTCCGTGGAGAGGAATAGTTGTCATGGGCCAAAGCCAGGATAGGGAAAGTATGAACAGTTAAGAGAGTACAGCATGTGACCTTGAGCCACATAGCTGCCACATACAGGTTTAGCTGGAGGGGACAAAATTTGTCCTGTGCCTTGAGACTCATTACAGGTCTGCAGCAACCATGTCCTGTTGGCCCCTGTAATGGAAAGTAGTGCACAATTCCAATGATAATGCACTCGGGTGAATAAAATCCAGCTGACACCACTTAGTTATATTGGTTTTGAAGTGCTAGCAAGACTAAAAAACTAGTAACAATTATTTGTAACACTAGCAGGCATGTTTATGAACACAGAGGGGGGAACAGATTTGCTGAGTGTGGAGGTGCTGCCGTATTTTAGAGCACAGCTTCTCCTGTAGCATACATATCCCCTAAATTTAGCACCGACAATATTGTCCATCATCATCTCAGCAAGTACTGTATGAATGAGATTAGCACAGATAATTTTTCTACAAGAGTCAATCTTTAATGTAGTGTTGGGTGAATAATACTTTTTTTAAGCTATTCTCAGAACAGGACAATGTTTCTTATTTACAAATAACACCACCGGTCACTGTTTTAATCTACACCTTTCATTCATTATGGATAAGGAACAGCTTATGACCATAGATCTCTCAGTCTTGGGATCCATTAATCTGTGGTGAGTTGAGAGGTTATTTATCTATGGAATACAGGAGTCACCTGGGCTCCCAGAGAGTGACAGTGCTACCACTGACTTCCTCACAGTTATTCCCCCACCGCTGTCCACAGCCAAGCCTGCACCTCTGCAGCCAGCAATGTAATCTTCAGCCACAAGGCTGTGATGCTTGATTACAGTCTGAATAAAATTGGTTGTGTGTCTGAGGCAGAGAAGTAAATTCCAGGCTCCATCTCAAACCTAAGCAGCAGCAGCAGTCTGCCTATATAGGACACACACACAGAAGTTAACATCACAGGTATTTTGCACCCCAAGGTGCCAGGCTACCATTCCCTGGACTGTGGCTATTGCTGAGGTGCAGGATTAATGTCCCCTGGTGTCACACACCCTTGTTGTCCTCAGGCTGCCATGGCCTCACTGCAGCAGCACAGCTCCAGAGCAGCTGGTTCTGCCAGCAGAGCCCTCTGGGTTTTCTGAAGATTAGTAGGTCCCAAACTATTTCTCTCTTCCTTGTATGATGCATGAACGCCAAGCAGCCATATTTTTATCCCCAGAACAAACTCCTAGCACAGTTCTTGGTGGAGAAGAGAATTCTCTCTATATGTTGGTCTACATATACATAACCAAGAAGGATGGACAGGATTGTCTTGCCCAAAAGTGCACAGATAATTAATTTTGTGCCAATTTATGGTTATGTCAGTTAACCTTCCTGTCATCTGCAAGGTAGATGCTGAAAGTACTGCTAACCCAATCTCAGAGCCCTGGGTTATAGCTATTCACAACAAAAACTTCTTTTTAGTTGCAAGGGGGACTAAGCCTTGCTCTACAATGCAGCAGTCAGTTGTTTGGCTGAGTGTCAGAAGCAGCTGTTTATGTAACAGCTTAATTTGCAGCCACCTCCTGATTTTACTTCAGTTCTGCAGCGCCTGAACTGTAATGAAAATAATAGCAGATAGCTGCCATGGAAAGGTCTCTAACACACAAGAACAGATTTAATCATTGGAAGGAAGGGTATATTTTTCATTTTCCATTAAGATAAATATGCCTTCAGCTCTGATTGTATGTAACAGTTTACCTGCGGCTCATAAAATCTACCTCCAGCCTGAGAATTAAAGACTGCCCTGCATCATTACAGATCTGATTTTTCCTGAGGCTTACGGCCAGAGTTCATGTTGACTCTCCCATGAGCTCTGACTGTTCAACACTGCCTGAAAACCAGATCCTTCAGTTACGTCAAATCGGGGCATACAATTTAAGTAAATGCTGGTCGGATAACCAGGTGACTGTGCACTGCTGCTCTCTTGTGGTCTAAAATTGTGTGTCCTAGGAGAGGGCTGAAAGCCACCAGCCAGGTTCACATGGAGGAGGAGGATCATTGCAAAGGACAGATGGGTGGTGCTGCACATGAAGCAGCATTAGGCTGCCAAACAAACATCACAAGTCCCTTCATTTTGAGGGCAGGAGACAGGAGGATTACATATCATGTGAGGAAGGCAGCCCTGGGTGGGCAGGTCCTCTACTGCACTTCCTCCCAAAACAGCAGGCAGAGAGCTAAGTGCCCTGCAGTCTGCAGGAGCAGGAGTAGGAAGGAGGAAAGAGCTGCCATCACCCTAAAGGAGCAGCAGCAGATAACAAACCTCCTTAGGAAGTTCTCCTGATATCAGCCAACTCGGCAAAACTGCCCCTGTCACCGCTTTGCCCTGGGTGCTAGGCTGGGCAGAGGCTGAAGCACAGCCTGATTCATAACCTCCCTTGTGCATGCATTTGGGTAACTGCTGCAATGAATTCAATACCCAGTGGTTTGCAGGAAACAAATGTGATTGCTATGTATAAATTAATAAACGCAATTGACTACTGAATTGCTCTGAGCCGTGGAGGATACAGATAGTGGTACAGCCTGGAAGGAGGTAGACAGCAGGAGAGTGAATTATCATTTTGTACCTTATGTTCTCAGAAAGATAAGTAAGATAACGGAGGAGAAACAGGGCATATGAAGCTCCTGAGTGGAGTTATAATAGGAACTAAACAGCTTAGATAAATCTGTAGCAAAGAGGAAAGGCTGTAATGGACTGTTATATTTTAGGTTGTGTTCTGCTTTTAAATGGGACCATTTATTTAATGAAAGACTATAAGACATTAGGACTAAATGAGAAGAAAAAAAGGACATTTGTTACTAAGAGGAATAATGTATATCCAAGAGGACTTTACTTCTACACATTCAGTCAGCTACATACTCCAGATAACAACAGAAAGGCAGTAGAACAACAAGCATTTGCAAAATGAAAAAGACAGTCACCACAATCCCAGAGGAGAAAATCTATATTTGTGAAATGGACTTTAGCTTCAAATTTACATTTAATAAGTTTGTAAGCACCTGAGACTACTGGCAGGATATTGGAGGACAATGCAAAATGCATACATTTGGAAACAAGGAGAGGCAGGCAGTTAAAAATTCCTCAAATGGCAAAACAAGAAGGAGAAACTCATCAAGTTTTGGATTACAGATTGTCTTTTTAAAGATACTTTTAAATTATACTGTGAATCCTCATCTGTTCACCTTCCCATTTGTCTGTTTCTTAACTTACTGTTTCTTTACTCAGAAGAGAAAACACAACACATTGATTACTTGGATACATAGCAGCTTATACCCACTGCATCTCAGGAAGAAGAGATTAGAGCAAAAGAATGTGTTTGGAAATTTAGGTTTTTATCTTGCTTTGGATTGCTCATGGAGGAGCCAGCATTAGTTCCTGAAGCTTGTTGCTACATGAGCCTCCAGTCACCAGCTTCAAATGCAGAGGGGAAACAGGAAGGGAACCTTGGCTCCATGTGTCTCTTAACTCACAGTACAATCCACAGGTTTTTTGCAGATGGTGCCCATGAGTTTTGTGTCACTCAGTCAGTGCCTGAGGTTACGACCTAAACACAGGACATGTTAAATTACCCAGTTCTTGTTAAGTACCTTGAGTTGGAATAAAAGCCTAGTAAGAAAATAGAAAACTAGTGAAGATGATGTCTGTACTGAATTAAAAATCACATAAACTTAGACCTAGATTCATCCTACATAAATGGCAGCATCAACTGAGGATACTTCCCTGTCCACAGGCTGAGTGGAGTTTGGTATCTCCAAGAACTATCAGCCACTTGAGAGCCATGACACTGGTGTGTGCCTGGCCTGTGGGACCTGGGCCATTGCAGGTCAGAACTAGTTTCTGCAGAAGCTTGCATTCAATGAATGCTGAGCACTGATAAATGTAAAGGCTTGACCTCAAGGTGACAGACACTTTCTCATCTTCTTCCTTCATGAAAAAAAAATTAGTTCTACAATAGAATTATCTTAGTGGGGTCTCAATGGCTGGCTCTGTGCTTCAGACCATGTTCCTGACTTTGGGATTGCAGGCTCAAAAGCAGATATTCTCAATAGAAGGAGAAAGGCAGTATTTGCCCTGAGAATAAATCATTTTGATGAGCAGGGCAGCAAGGTAACCCTGTCGAAGCCATGCATCTATCACACAACCACACAGATCATAAGACAAAACAGCTCAGAATATGTAAGTAAAGTGGGTTGATTCAATTTCACATGTGTAAAAATATAAAAATATTTTAAGGATGACTCTAAAAGAAGAAGAAGAATTTCAACAACACACCCATCCTTGAACAGTTTCATTAAAATAATAAAAAGTCTTCCCTGCATCAGGAGTAAAGAAAAGCTCTCAATTATTGTATAGTAGATCTGGACTCCCCAATCCATCCAAAAAGCAACTGTCAGCAGAAAAGAAAACACTAAGAGAAACCCAACAACTTCCCCCAACTAGATTACTCACCCTTCATGGAATTGCCAAAGGGAGCCTGAGCATTTTCAATTAGCAAAGATGATAAGTTTCAATGTAGACAAGAAAGAACACATCTAATTATTGAATCAGTTACACAGATGAGCATGGTTTGCAGAAAATGCTAATTTGACTAATGCCTTCTTGCATATCAATATCTCTGCCATATGGTGAGGGTTGAAGACGAATTGTTGTTCCTGTTTTGTTAACAAAAAAGACATGGTTGAACTATGACACCAAATTACTATGAGACTTAAGTAGCACAGTGAAAATAGCACACAACGTAAAGTCATCTGTCTATGTTGTCTTCAATGATAATTTCCTTAATCTCAGAAGAATATAGCTGGGTTCACACTTGGAGCAGAAAGAACAATTATACCCAGAGGTAAAAACTTATGCCGAAATGATTTAACCAAAAACCTTTAAAGATTATTCTGAAAGTTCAAAGAATTCTACAAAAGCAGATGCCAGCATATTTGCCATGATGATATCTACTATATGGATACTAGCACATAACTTAAGCTCAATTTTTGATATATGCTTTGATGTTTCATAACTGCCTTTGTACTCAAAACCAACCTTATTTTAACACAAATCATGACTTGCTAAATTTTAAACCCATGTTTAAATAAAAGAGGCTGACAAACATTAAAAAAAAAAAAAGTTTTTGTTTTAAATGAAATTACCAGGATATAGAGAGTATTCAGAGATGTTAACTATCTATTCAGGAGGCTGCTTCATGCCATCAATTAAAGGAAGAATCTTATGATACAAAATAAATAATGAAGGTTAGGGAGGGAGTTGCCCATTTGCCCAGTAATCCCCTACTATGAACATAGATAAATATAGGAAAGTCAGAAGACTCAATTTTTAAAGTGGAGCCAGGGTGAAGACTTCTGAAAAGATTGGGGTGAGAAAGGTAAAATCAGACATGAAAAGCTAAGGAATTCCAGAACTAAAATTATTTTGGCAACAATATATTCTCTCCTCTATGTCTGCATATCATGACATGATTTTTAATTATATAGTCACCAACCATATTGCTCTAGGATTTCTGCCTCTCCAATTGCACAGGCAATACAATTTCCAAGGAAAGGAGCATGGAAAAGAATGTTAATTGAAGAATGTATTCATCTGCTGTCTATGAATGACACGGAAACACAAACCAATCATCTTTACCTCTCTTCTAATCTGTCTTTAACTGGAAAAAAGTAGCTGGTAATTTAATTGAGCCCTTTAGTGGAGATATGATAAGATTCAAGCTACAAAATTCAGCTTGATTTACCTAAGGTATGTACAGAGTGGAATCAAAACATCACTGATTTACACCATGGCATGAAGTCACCAATGGAGATGAGAGAGCCTGAGAGCACTGACACCAGTAGCAGTTCAAATCACTTAGCTCGCTTATTTGAGGAGGGAAGAAGTGAAGTCCTAGAAGAAGGATTTGTCCTCTACAAAGGAGAAGGAGCCATTGCTGCTGGTGTAAGCACTGAGAAACAGCAGATGCATAGGAAACCTGAGATGGATTTGTGTCACCACCAACACCTTTTTTTTTC
This sequence comes from Corythornis vintsioides, assembly GCA_025447755.1. Lineage (NCBI taxonomy): Eukaryota > Metazoa > Chordata > Aves > Coraciiformes > Alcedinidae > Corythornis > Corythornis vintsioides. Next base: position 74,903 of record JAOEGS010007103.1, read on the forward strand.
AGACATCTGAATACAGAGATTTATAGGTTCAGTTTTAATTTCTAAAAATATAAATTATTTTTGTTTTTAGAGCAAACAAGATGAAAAAAATTGTGTGGGAAGTATTTATTATATATCTCATTCAGCTTTATAACTAAGAACAGGTTTTCTGACAGGCTGTTCACTGATACATATGACAGGTTTTATTTTTATATGGTGGCCTTCTTATATAATATCAACAAACACTTCAAGGGAAGGCTTTTCACTTCAAAGAATTGTCCATTTTGAGTCAACATGTGAATGACAGAGAAGGAAAGAAAAAAACCAACAAAAACAAAGCAAACAAAAACATCCAGCCCACATCTTTGTTACTTAAACTATTTTTAAAAACTATTTTTAACTGCTAAAAATGTGCTGAATAAAGGTGGACAGATATGTAGGCCAGATTAACTTTGTATTTCACAGAACAGATATTTTCCTGGAAATCATTCATTATGTTCTCACTGGCCAAAATATGTCCAAAACTGGTTTCTCAACATTTTTTTCTGAATTGCTGTGTAAAAGCAATCACATGCAATTGTCTGAAGTGAAAGTGTCATTACTTAAGGGCAAAACTCATCACAAGCTTTAGAGTATATTTGGATGTATCCCAAAAATTATTTCCTTCCTACAACCAGGACACAGACTGAATTCTCACTGAAGACCATACACCTGCCAAACAGGCAGCCCTGTTCACTATCTAAACTTATTTAATTATCAATTTTTTTTTTAATTTTTTTATTTATTTTTTATTTAAATCAGCAGACACTCTAACAAAAAGCATTACATGAAAACTACGTTGACTGAATAATAACTTCTGCACATGTTGAAGTCTTGGTTGGGCAAAGACCTATTACAGCAGCCTCCTGAGGGGAAGAGCAGCCCAACAGCTTATATTTTCAATAAACTGTCTTGTCTTTTTAACCAAGATGGAATATTTTGCTCCAAAACCAATCAATAAAAAGACAGCTTCACAGAGATACTATGTCTGCCCATTGTTTAACATTTCACAGAACATAAAGCCTTTCAGCAAGAATCTTTTACATATGTTTATGTGACAGAAATATAGGAGAAGAAAACTATATGAGAATTAGTTCTTATCTTCTGTAAAATAATTTCTGTCCATGGCAATTCCCAGTAACACAAATGAGTTTGCAATAAGGGTGGCGGGAATTGGCTAGAAGTGGATTTTCTGTAGTGCTTTACATTAGTTGAGTTTTAGCTGAGGCATTTTTGTGTATGTATCTAAGTTAGAAACACTACACCAACCTTGCCATGTGAAGTGGAAGCACAGAAAAATAAAGTCATATTTTTACAAGGGGAATAAATCCTGTAACAGATACTGACTCAGCTGGTTCTCTATATTTTCAATTTAATGATGTACCTTTCATGTCTGTTTGACAGAGGTGAATTGTTAGAAGACAAGGAGATATATTAGGAAATGAAGAGCTAAAACCAGAACCAATTCACCCCTGACAGCTTTCAAAGGCTCTAAACATGATGTCTGTAGGAAAAATTTGCTTTGGTATCATCTATCATGTACTCTTAACCAGTGTAATCTTCCCTGTGTATCAACTGTTCTATTAATTATTTACTCTTAGACACATAAATCCTTCTTAGCACTGCAGTAATAGTACTTCTGACATGATTTAGAATTGAATTATGCTATTTATAAAACTTGAGCTGATGTTTTAGAACATCTGTTGCACATCTGGGAAAATAACATACTTCAACACACACAGTTTAGTAGAATGGATGTATGCAGAAACAGTAAATCTGTCAGTGAAGGCGATAGATCCAATTCTCTCAATGGTTACATTCAAGCTTCATTTGCTTTATGGACACCCTCCAAGTAAAAAAATGCTGACATCATTATAATCATATCTCATAACATAGATATCTTGCTTAGCCAAAGTGAGCATTTCAATGAACTAATGATGACCAAGCTGACTGTAAGCATGTTAAGTTAAAAACTTACTTTGAAACTTCGCTTTGATTAATAAATGTCTGTGCTAATTAATTTAATATCACATACAGTATTTTTTAAAAGTGAAATACCTTCTTTACCAACACTACTATAATCAGTTCAGTTGCAAACTCAGAATTGAGCAAAGAAACCTAAGCTTTTCCACATAAATAATTCTCAAGCAGTAAAGCTGCAAAATAAATATGACTTTTTTTTTTGTATCTAGAAGCTGCTGATTATGGGTTCCTCTGCTAGAGAAAATTAGAAACAGATATAACATGGCTTTGGAATCAGGAGGAAGAAGTCTGGATGGTTATAATGTCCAGTCAAAAGCTTTGCCCAGTAAATGGCAAAATTAATATGGAAGTGTACACTTCTAAGTATAGTAATGAGCCTAACAGAGTACACGCTAAACATATATGACTGTGTTACTCAACTCTCCACCCAAACCACACTGGATGTTACATTGAAGGTAGGGACAGATGGAACTAGGATATGAAAAATTACAAAAGAAATACCTCCCTGAAGGCATAGCAACAGTGGTTAAAAGGCCGTACTCCTCTTCCTCCACCCAATAAAGGGATGCCTTCTTGGTAATAACTGCATCTTCAATATACAGCATCACTGTTGCTAGCATTGCTAGTGCATATTAGCACTTTGACCAAGCCCTGCAGCTCCAACTTTGTCAGATGTTACCCAGGAATTACTAACTTGAGCTTGATTTTTCCTTTTGCTGTTAGTTCATTTATCAGTGGAAATTACAAAATTATTATATCTGTTGTTTTAATAAATCAAACCTATCTGTTTTTTGACTCTCATACTGTCCCAGTGCAAGTCCTTATCAGGGCTCTGAAACAAACACCAACCTTGCAGAATGGCTTCAGTGCAAGTGTGTGGGGCTCTGGCCAGCAAGCATCAAACTCTTAACCCTTCATGCATCACAACATTAAAATTAAATACTTCCAGACATGCATTTTCAAATTATGTCAGTGAAATGTCTACAGATGGATATAATTTCATTCTTACAAGGGCGGCCAGAAGGGTAGATGGGCTGTACTTCTATGTACCCATGGTCACATGGCGGGACTCTGAAGGAAGTGCTCTGCTACCCAATGCTAAGGCCCCTCCAGCTTCTCCCATTTTCTATCTGTTCCTGATGGCAGATTTGTCTACAAGCTGGTAGAAACATTTTCAAAGACATAAAGGGGTCTCGAGGTAGTTATGTTCCATTTGATGCCAATGACAACTCAAGAATTTACACTTTTTCGTACCTTCCAAGATGTCATTAAAAATCCTTTTGATTGAAGTATTGCATCTATGTAAGGAGAATAAAACCAATTCTGTACATGCTTTTAAAAAATCATGTCCTGGATTTTGTCCCCTACATGTTACATTAATAGACCTTTTGCCATTTAATTGCTCATAATTAGAACCTCAGAAATTAGGAACTTATTGCCCTAAACCCTATAATGATGTTGGGTACTCAACAGAACAAATTTAGGATTAAAGTTTACATTTGATTTAGTACTTTCAGGCTCCTGGACTTTTAAAACTAATTGTAAGAATATTTGTATGGCCAAATCATCTTATTTGTACTATTCATCCATCCTTTTAGCTTACAAGTGAAGAGCTGTAGGTTACAAGGATTTGCAAAATAGAACTTAATTATGCAAAATTTAATCAAGAAATTATGTTTTCTTTTATCTCAAAGTAATTCCTAAAGATCTAATTAAAATCTCTTTAATTAATGCTGCCAAAGTTGCTCAAGCACCAAAGGAGATCATATTGCTCATCTCTGGTAGAAATGATTAAATCATTTTGCAGTTTCTATGTGCTATCATTTCTGGGGAAAATGTGTCTGTCTATCATTTTCTAAAGACAGTGTTCAAAAATGTTCAAAGAAAAAGTGTGCATTGGAGCTGTACTGGCATTGTACTGTATATGGAAAGAATAAAGTAATGTTTATTACATTAAAAACAGAGCTCTGAAATGTCACAGGCTGTGCTGGTCAACAATATAATCTGATTAAATAAATCATTGTACACTGATTTATAATCAACTGGGTGAGACAAGGGGCTCCATTTTGTTTGACAGTGTATTCTTGTTTATTCATTAAAAAATAATATTTGAAAGTCATACCCAATCAGAGCCAGAAATGAAGGGAATTACTGGCTAAATCTCATCCATCCCAGTGACAGCCAAAACATGAGGGGACAAACTGGGTGGACACAAAAGCTGTTTGTGTTTCTGTGACAGCAAAACCTGCACAAGTATGCTCATCCTTGAAAACAATGACATGCCCTGGTGACATGCACATAGAAAAGGGATTGAACCTTTTTCAGTGCTGTAGTTGTCTCCACACAGCCTTTTATCAAAAGTGCTACAGAGTAAACTTCAATTCTGTGTTTCAATCCCCAACCTCCGCCAGCTGCATGCTCCCTGCCAACCACAGCATGCTCCAGATAAAGGGCTGCAGCTGCCACAGCCTCCAGCCACTTCTCTGATCACTTCCAAATTATGGTACAGCCTTCTGCTTTCATAGCTGAAAGTGATGAAGCCCATCACTAGGGCCAGCATCTCAGGAGATGATCACCCTTTCCCTCTGCCAGGTGAAACAGTTTAATTATGCTGTGGCACGTGCAGGGCTGGCAAGGGGTGCACAGTGGAGAGACGAGACAGAACGTGCAGAGAGAGGAATAAGGAAAGATTTGGATGTTCAGTTTTGGATTTGGATGTTCAATTCAGACCCTGCTTCATTTCTTTTGATAAAGAAATTGAAAAATAAGTTATTCAATAGTAATTATGTCTGGATAGACTAGGAAATAAAGAACTTTGGCAACTAATTCAACCGAACGGGGTTTTTTTATTGCCAAGCAGCTCATACAGATTTCATTACTGCTAGTGAACCTGGTACATTTTTTTCTATTAATATTCTTACTAAGTTCTATTAATATTTATAGACTATGCCTAGCTCAACATTTTCATATCTTGACATTAACTTAGCAAGGAAATATGCCATATTTACTAGATATTATTTACTAGGTAATCTTTGACTCTCCCATGGAAACAAGAAGTTACGCCAGATGGAAAATTGATTCTAAGGACTTATTTCAGTGGCCCTAAATGGTTCATCCTAGTATTAAGCCTGTACAAAATGCTGATGATGAACTGGAAGGCAAAATATGAGTTTATTTCAACCTTCTATGTCTCACCAAGAAATCAAACTTCTGTAAACATAAATTGTTCTGTTTAAGGCACTTTAGCAGGCAAGATACTGCAGTTAATAATCTAACTAGCTCTGGCAATTACTTGAAATGCCATCTTGACATCATGAGCTAGTTCTTCTGCACCTTTGCCCATTTTTCTTTCACTGAAAATCAGCTGCAGCAACTACAAAGTGTCATTATATAGAGCTTGACACAAGAAAGTCCCAGTTCCCATGCAAACTGTAAATGTAGGAATAAAATTACTACAGAAAGGTATCCATAGCACCCAACTCTGTGATCCTAATTTAGCCTATGAGGATACTCCATTACTCAATAAATGATAGCTTTCCATTGATAGGCAAGTATTATAGGTGTTCAGCTAGTCCTGGTGACAACTGCTCAACAGGTAATATACTCTGAAGTGAAATGCACCCCATGTTTGGAGGGGTCCTGTGGGCCTGAGCTGAACCATAGCAAAAATAAAATATTAAAAATTCAGCTCTTGACTTCCTGTTATACTTCTCACAGAGGAGGAAAAGTGAGAAGATATAGCAATATAGTTTCTATTTCAGAATAAATGAGAACCACCCACAGATCTGGAGAAAAATCTCTGTGGCATAAAGGCATTTGATTCATGTGAATAGCACCACTGGTGGCAGCAGAACCATTGCCTAGGAACACAAGAAAGTTTTTTTGGTTTTTAAAGTTTATGTTTTTCCAAAGTAATTAAAGTAACATTAATTCTTGATAAATTAAAGTGTCTTCTAAATAATATCAGCATTTGCAATTTGTCTCAAAAGCTTTTCCTTGTCACCAGACTATAAATGGGGCAATATGTCTATTGGTGTGCCACTCTGCAGAGAACAATACCTGAATATCTATGACAAAGAAGAACTGTCTAATTAGTCTACATTTTTCAAAGAGTAATTGCCTGTCAACCAGTTAAACCATCTTTCTGGAAACACATTTCCCAGGGCAGCAATTGAAATTACAGGTATGTTCATGTGGATCCCTGATAATATAAATCTTCCCCAAATGCTGTCTTACTTCTATTGTTTTATAGAAAAGTACATTTTCAGTGCTATTTTATATTTGAAGTGTAGACCATGAAATTAAGGAAAAAATATATTTGAAGGGTTTTCAGGGCTCCAGCAACAATACTGTGCAACTAATGTAAAGTAGCTCAATTCAAATAACAAGGCCAATGACTTCTTTTATGGCATATGGCAAATGTTACCCATTTAGAACAGTTTAAAACATTGCTGTTAGTTTTTCAGAAGACATAAAGCCCATACGTTACCAGTGGTATGAACAGAATAGTGTGAAGTTGAAGAAAAAGGGACTGAATATTAATGCTGTCACTCCAGGTAAAGATGGAAGCTATTTTTGGTTCTTTTTCAATTGTGCTTAAAGCAAAAATGTATTCATTATCAGACTCCGTGGGGACTTTTGCTCAGTAAAACTTATTCAGTCTGCAGTGGTACAGAAGTAAAAGTACCTCAGAAAACATAAAGCATATTTCAATAAATATTAGTACCTTTAGCAAAGCTCAGAGGAGGTATTTTCCAATACCTCATTATGTATCATGCCTTCTTATTCTAATGGTAATTAGGCACCAGGGAAAGAACAGATCTGAAACGGTGATAAACAACTAAATTAGAGGTGTCATATACTTGTTGTGTTCCAGTTATATCCCTGAAAATGAATCTAATATGATGTAAACACGGAAATGCTAAGAACATAGCAGAGAATTCTGCTTACATATTTATTGGACATTGTTTTTTATATAGCTTAGATTTGCATATCTCAGTTATTTGCTGAGAAATAAACATTTCTGGTTTTATTAAGGCCAGAGTTCCTTTACAACCTTCAAGTTTACTAATTCAGGAAGTTTGCATGTTCAAACTTACAGGACTATCAGCAATGCAGCTCTCTACCAAATGCTTGTTCTCTTGTCATTATGACCTGAACACTGTGATATTTAACCACAGGCTACTAATATTTGGTAGGAAAAAGCAAGGGGTTTTTACCTTAGCACAGAAAGGCTAATTGTGATATTTGGCTTTCCAATATATATAAACAGAAATAAAAATCTCTGCTGATTTTAGTTTGTCTTTGTAGCACAGAACAAATCACTATTCTGAAGATTACACACTAGAAGCCAAAAAAATGAAAATCTTCCTTTTGCCATCTGAAGTGCAGACAACATATGTGGGATTTTGTGTGTCTATTTGCTGTTCATTACTGGAAATCTCTTAATGTCAGCTTTCAGAAGTATTCCTGTCACTCTCTGTGAAACAAGGATCCTGATTTTCTTCCAGATTTTCAATATACAAAAGGTATCACAGATGGTATTACAAATGAAAAAAAAAAAAAATTAAATGCACTGATCTTAATAAAAATAGTTATTATTCTACTACAGGATCTAACATGAACATTTCTCAAAATACGGTGTTTATTCTTCTTGCTATAAGAAAAACAAACAAAACCAGAACCTTTATGGATTGCTTTTAGTACCTATTTAATTTTTACCATAGCTAGTTTCAAAACTTTCAATAGATAGCCTCTTTACCTATACTGCAAGTACAAAGTATAACCTTATAACTCCTGTTATTTGAAAACTATTTCTAGGAAAGGCTTTATAGTTCTTTATATAGGTTTATGGTGTGCAGGATAATTAAAAATTATTTAATAAT
>JAOEGS010007104.1:0-18182 GCA_025447755.1 Corythornis vintsioides
CGGGGATGTGCTTCTCTTATCATATCTCCCTCCTGCCAGGGATGTCTTGCACCTTTTCTTGACCAAGGCTTATGTTGTAATTGCTCCAAGGTCAGAAGCTGCTCTGAACTGCCAGCACGTGAATCCACATTGCAGTGTTTCAAAATTCATTGCAAATTCCTGATATTTCAAAATGTTAAGTATTGCATATACCAAAATTATCAGTTTTTACCAGTGTTCTATTAGACATTAATGTTTTATCTGAAAATTAGACACCAATCTTAAAGTGTTCATATTTAACCATAGATTTTTTAACTTCAGACTTTCAGTCCAACAATACCAAGTACCAAAAGGAGGTACACAAGGCTTTTATGTACTACATGTGTGCAAAATATGGTCTGCACTTGGTTTCAGATCAGAATTATCATCCTGGACCTAAGACTATGTTTTTTCAATCATGATGTGTATATATCAGTGTTACTGGACAATCTTGTGTCCTATCAGATTTAAACTCAGAAGGCAGATTTAGACTAGATGTAAGTAAGACATTTTTTACAATCATAGAATGCTAGGGCTTGGAAGGGGTTTCTAGAGATCACCGAGTTCAACACCCCTGCCAAAGCAGGATCACCACAGGAGCGCATCCAGATGGGTTTTGAAAGTATCTAGAGAAGGTAGAGACAATCACAACCCCTCTGGGCAGCCTGTTCTAGTGCTCTCTTACCTTGAGAGTAAAGAATTTTCTCCTCATGTTGCAATGGAACCTTCTAAGCTCCAGTTAATACCCATTATTCCTTGTCTAATCACTGGGCACTACAGAAAAGATACTGGCTCCTTCCATTTAACATCCACCACTCAGATATTTATAGACATTAACAAGATCTCCTCTCAGTCTTCTCTCAAGACTAAACAGCCCCAGTTCTCTCATTCTTTCTTCACAGGGAGATGCTCAACTACCTTAATAATATTCTTAGCTCTCCATTGGACACTCTCCAGTAGATCTTTTAACTGGAAATGTCTCTCAAACTGGGGAGCCCAAAACTGGACACAGTATTCCAGGTGTGGTCTCACCAGGGCAGAGGTGGGAGGAAAATCTTCCTACACCTTCTGGACACAGTTTTATTAATGCAACCAGGATGACATTGGCCTTCCTGGCCACAATGGAACATTGTTGTCCCATGGATAACTTCTTACCCATTACAATAATCCAATAGTCTTTCTCCATGATGCTGCTTTTCAGCAGGATGACCCCTAACCTGTACAGGTGCCTGGTGCTATTCCTCCCCAGATGCAGGGCTCTACACTTGTCCATATTGAACTTCAAGATGTTGACCTTCACCAAGCTCTCTAGAGTGTCCATATCTCATAGTATCACAGTATTTTAGGGACTGGAAGAGACCTCAAAAGATCATCTGGTCCAATCCCCCTGTCCATATCTCATAGTATCACAGTATTTTAGGGACTGGAAGGGACCTCAAAAGATCATCTGGTCCAATCCCCCTGCCTGAGCAGGATTGCCTAGATCAGGTCACACAGGAATTCGTCTAGGTGGGTTTTAAACATCTCCAGAGAAGGAGACTCCACAACCTCCCTGGGCAGCCTGTTCCAGTGCTCCGTCACCCTCACCATAATGAAGTTTTTTCTAATATTTTTATGGAACCTCCTGTGTTCCTGATTTGCATCCATTGCCCCTTGTCCTGACATTGCACGCCACAAAGAAGAGTCTGGCTCCATACTCCCAACGTTAGCCCTTATACATATTTAAAAACATTAATTAGGTTGCCCCTCAAGTCTCCTTTTCTCCAAGCTAAAGAGCTTTCTCCAGGCTCCCTCAGCCTTTCCTCATAAGGGAGATGCTCCACTCCCTTCAGCATCTTTGTGGCTCTGCACTAGACTCTATCAAGTAGTTCTGTGTCCTTCTTGAACTGAGGGGACCAGAACTGGACACAATGCTTCAAATGTGGCCTCACCAAGGCAGAGTAGAAGAGGAGGAGAACCTCTCTCAATCTACTAGCCACACCCCTTCTAATACATCCCAGGATGCCATTGGCTTCTTGGCCACGAGGGTGCATTGCTGGGTCATTGTCATCCTGCTGTCCACCAGGATCCCCAGCTTCATTTCCCCTACACTACTGTCCAACAGGTCAGTCCCCAACATATACTGGTAAGTGCAGTTGTTCCTGTCCAAATTCATGACTCTATACTTATCCTTGTTATATTCAATTAAATTTTTCCAAGCCCAACTTGCCAGCCTGTCCATGTCTTTCTGGATGGAAGCACAGCTTTCTGCTGTGCCAGCCACTCCTCCCAGTTTTGTGTCATCAGTAAACTTGCTGACAGTGCCCTCTATTCCCTCATCCAAGTCATTCATGAATATATTGAATAATACTGGTCCCAGTACCGACCCTTGGGAAACCCCACTAGACACAGGCCTCCAACTGGATTCTCTTCCATTGACCACTACTCTCCGGTTTCTATCCTGCAGCTGGTTCACAATCCACCTAACTGCCCAATCACCTAACTTCCTCAGTTTAGCTGCAAGGATGCTATGGGAGACTGTATCAAATGCTTTACTGAAGTCATGATAGATGACATCCACTGCTCTACCATCATCTATCCACCTGATAATGTCTTCATAAAAGGCTAACAGGTTGGTCAAGCATGACTTCCCCTTGGTGAAGCCATGTTGACTGCCCCTAATGAATCTCTTCTCCTTGATATGCCTAGAGACAGCATCAAGGACAAGTTGTTTGAATAGATAATCTTTGTAAGTCCCTTCCAACCCCTAACATTCTAACACCAACATTTCTTGGGGTGAACTGAGCCCCAGGAAGGTGGGATGCCTACTGGTCTTCATCAATAGAGTGCTGCTCCATTGATGCAAGCCCAGCTATAAACCCATACCCCTTCGAGTCTAGGGTAAAGCTCTCTGAATGAGCCCTGCTAATTCCTGTCCCAGAACCCTTTTGCCTTTCTGAGATAAACCTTTCCCATTTTTCACTGTCAGGGCTTGTGTTTTATAAAACCAGCCATTATCAAAGAAGCCAAATCTCTGCCTGTAGCACTAGTCTCATAGCCAGAAACTTATGGACTTCCTTTCAACAAACTTGGTATTAACCAAAGTTAAGGCGGAATTTTCTTGAGGAAGAAAGTACCAAATAAGTGGTTTTGCATCTGATGACTTACAAAAGTTTTCAAGCAAGTTCCTAAATAGGCTGCTTAAAATCTACTTTGAAGATAGTAATATGATAGAAATTGTGTGAAGGTTTTGGTTTTTTTTTAATCTTTGAGTCATCCTTGTTTCATGAATTCATGAATCTTAAGGGCATAACTAATAGCCAAATGTAATAATTCTTAGGTGACCATTGATGATAACATTTTGTTTAGAAGTTATCAATGCTTCTTCTCCATTACCAATAAATAAGTTGAAGTTTCAAAGTATATACCACATTTATCATAATTATTATTTCAAACTATGTTAATTTCGCTTTCAATATGTCTTTATCCAATATATTTAATTTTTTTTTAGCTAGATTAAAATCCCCACTCCAACTAACCTAATTAACTATTACTTTTATTACAAATACATCAACTATAATATCTGTGGCATATGATTAACTTAAGCAGAGATTGCATAATAAACATGGGAGATATTAGAAGCCTTCTAAAAGGAAGAATTTACCACAAAAACTTTATTGCAAGATGCAGTAAAGATGAGAATTATTTACCAATACATTTAAACCTGTGAATGATGGACAAATTCATGTGTCAATTTCTGTAATTATCTCTTTACATCTTCAACTTCTTCTGAATTACTGCAATAAGCATCTTGGGCCTCCTCTCTTGTGCTTGTTGACAGTGTCAGTGTACTATGAAAAGGTATGATTGATGTGAAATGTTTGTCTTTTGCAAAATTATTTTTATATTTCTACTAATATGGTTTATGCTTCATCATACAAATAGAAACCTGAAATAACTATAAGAGATACAAGCAGCAAGTAGAACAAATTACTCTCCTTGCTTTGTGTATTCTGAATATGTTTGTTTCCACATAATTCTAAAGCATGCTGTGGTTAATTTACCCAGCATTTACATCCTGTTCACTTTGAGGTCAGGTGAAAGACAAAAAAGATGATTTTTACTCTACCAACTCATTTAACAGAAAACTGCAAAGTATTTACTGCTTTTCTTTTTTTTTTCTTTTTTTTTTTTTTTTTTCTTGAAGTACAGGCTCCTATAATCAGGTGATTAGTTGGGAAAGATTGGGATTTTTTTTGTTTGTTTGTTTTAAATATCATTTTGGGATTTAAATCCCCCCAAATCCCCAATTTTAAATCCCTTTTAGAACACTTGAAGTTATTATTATATACATAAAGTTGAAGTTATTCTTATATACATAAGAAATATATACATAAGTATATACATAAATATATACATAAGAAAACGGAATTAACACTATTTATCCCTTCTTAGTCAAAATAAAATTTGTAAAGTTTGAAGTCATTATTATTTAAAGACTGATTTACTCATTGACAACTGGCTCAGTATCTCCTTTCCAATCAGCTGATCCAGTTTTCTGTCTTTAAAATATTTAGTTTAATATAATTATTAATTCATAAAGTCCACTGTTTAAGTAAATGTCCCTTTCTAAATAAACACAGAGTAAGCTAACTTACTAAAAAAAAAAAATAATAAAATTCTGCAGGATTTTTGGCTCAGCAGAAGCCATTGTTTCAGCAAAATGATTTCAGGACATAGAGTTTGTTTGAATAAAAAAAATATATGTTTAATGATCTGTGAAAACCACTCTTTGTAGCCAAGTCCCAAGTATAATGGGAAGTGGCAGACAGGTTGTCAGTGGTTTGGCAAATCCAAGGAAGCTTGACCAAGATCCCTCAAATGGAAAATTAAGGGATGTCTTATATGGATATTTTGGTATTCATTAAGGACTTTTTATGCAAGCTTGATTCATTCAAGCATATAAACAGAGAATCATCTACATTACATGACTAGTTCAGGATACCCAAGTGTTCTCTGAGAGTGGAGCTGATAGTAACTGGTTATCAGCAATGTCAGACTGAGACCAACTGACCCTGACAGGAGTTGTCCTCTTCTGCATTCCTGTGGGAGCTTTCCTGAGAGCTCACAGCAGCGAGTTGTTCTACTACAGTGCAACAAGGTTTATCTCTGCATAAGAGAACAAATACATGTGTTCATGAACGTTGAATAAGTTAAAAAAAAACCCAACCAAACAACGAAAATATGTGCTATTTCTTTTCTTAAAAATGACTTAATTTTCTGTTGATGTCTCTTAAAATTAATTCAATTTAATAAATGTCTGGTTCTAGGAAACACAGTACAAGTTGATAATTTAAAATTACTTATGAACATTTGAAGGATTGGTGTCTGTACTTGGGAAAAAGTGCAATTAGAGACATCATTAAAAATGGAGAAGTCTAGGATACCTGCATCATATTGTCCTGATACTAAATATTGCTGTTCTATAGCAGATTAATTCAGCCACATGTAATATAAATTACTCCACTGACTTATGTACTAACTTCAGAAGAGTGGCTGTGGAGGAGGGGAGGACATTTATGGTGCTTTAGTTGAAATAAAATTTTGTTGTATGCATTAATAAAATTAATATAGTAAAAATAATATTTTAAAACAAAAAATACAAATTTCAGGCAAAGTCAAAGTATAAAGCAATATTTATGGATTAATATCAGCATGGTGTTTGTGTTTATCTTATCAAATAATTATTTGTCATGAACAGCAGAGTGGCACCCCAATACTGCTTTTTCCCTGCGTCCACTTGCCAACAGAAGTTTTACAGAGGCATAACATTTTTAGAAAATGTTAGAAACATTTATGCTGAACTTTTCTGAGAGCTCTTAAGAGGAAAATAAGGTTAAAGGAGTTGTGATTTTTTTTTTTTTCCTCCTAATTGTTATCTTTAGCTAGGTCTAACTTAAGCCTGTTATCTCTACTACACAATTGCTATTTTTTAATTAAGAATGACTTTCTATCTCGCAGATAACTGTGATGAAAAAAATATTTGACAAAGCACACCTGTTCATTATACTGTTATCAAAGCAGTTTGATCAGCATTTGATCAGAATTACCAGACAGGGACTGTTTTATGATCTCTGTTGAACATTTATCTAGAAAAGGTAAGTGAAGATTTTTTATTATTATTGCTGTATGCAATTGAATTGAATTTATCTACTGCCAAAGGGTATGTTTTAATGATGTGCACCAAATAAACTTTATATTTGCAATAAAATTTTACAAATTTACAGATATATAAAAAATGATTAATGAAATTGTGTTTAAGTGCAACCCTAATTATTTTTTTAATAGTTTTAGTAGTTTTTTAATAGTTTAAGTATTTATTTGAAAACATAAATTTGGTTAATACAATGAAAATTCAAAATTATATTTTCCATGTACATAATAACTTCCAGTGAAAACCATTTTTTATCTGAAATAAAGCCACTTTGCCTACTAATGCCTACAATAATAGTGATTACAATAATAGCACCTCTCTTTTCTGTAATATTTTTCAAAAAGATCAAAGATCACAGGAAACGAACTACTAACAGTCCAACATGTCCAATAAACTTACAATATGTAAGTCAGACGATATGTGTCATTACTTAATTACTTATACTTATCACATGTATAAATGTTTGCTGCTCCCATTAATCTCTCCACTATCAACATAGTCTAAGTAATATTAGTGAAAAACTTGGTAACTTGGATTACTTAGCTACTTCTGGTTTAACTTCATATAATTCAAAGGTGTCTTGTTGCATATTTTTTTTCCCACTGGAATTATTGACTATGTTAGTGATTCTCTATGAAAAAAATCCTCTATAGTTGTAAATACGACAAATGTGTTAACTGTGTTTCTGGTTAAATATTCATCACATCACATTAACAATCAAAGGAAACATGAATACATAACATCCCCTTAAAAGTACAGAGATGTGTTCTCAATACTTGTTTTTTTGAGGTAAAAAAGGTAAATTGGACTGCCAAACCATCAAAGCTTGTGTGCATTTAGCAATTTCTTTCCTGGAAACTTTGTGGTCAAAGTAGTTGCAAACTAAGATTTAAGCAGGGATAGGCAAAACGAGCTACTATGATAAAATAACTTAAGGGGCCACTGAAAACTTAAATACAATGTAACAAATCCGAAGAGTATAAAGAGTTCCCTAATGGCCAGATGATGCCATTGTTTTGGCTGATACCTCATTTGCATATTTCACATCCCCAAACCATTACCTCTGAATTTTATTAAATTTTTCCAACCCTTATCAAACAATTTCACTCTGTATAGATTTAATTTTAATCCCACTTTTTGTTGTTCTTACATTCCCTCACAGTTTCTTACTGCAAAGGAAATAAACCTAGCTTTTATTTAATCATGTAATTCTTCATTAAAAATATTGAATACAACTGGACCCAGAACTGACCTTGTAGCACCCCCATACATAACCACCCTGGAACAGTCTTCTTGACAAGATAGAAGTCTGATAATAACGAAAAAATTTAAATCAAATCAAATCAAATCACTGCCCTGAATTTCAATATTAAAATAGAAAAAATATTCCCCAAAACAGCATATATATGAAGCAAGTGAATTCTCAGACGTTGACAACAGAGCATATGCCAATGGGGACATATAGAAAGAAGTAAAATGCAAAAGTTGGAAAGTTCATAATAATCAGTTTGAGTAAAAACTATATGTCAAAATAAGAAATTCAAACCCTTTACCTTTCTTCCTCAAATATTAATTTCACTTTATTTTATATTTCTGTAGACTTATGTCTAAATGGCTGTGAAAATAGATACTTGTTAGGAAAAAAGTATTAAGATAAATGAATTAATAGCAGCTGCCAAGATACATCAGAGTTTTGCAATCCTTCTTTTTACTGATACCCATAATAAGACGTGGTAATATTTTCTCTGTGTGTTAAGAAAAAATTTATGGAATATGTTATAACTGGTGTTGTCATTTATGTGCCAGTAACCAGAATAGGAGAAAGAGAGAAGCAGAGATTATTTCCTTCACCAAAATTCCAAGGTCCTTTCTTTATTAACTTGCAGCTCTTTATATACTCTTTTAACTTCATGGTAATTGGACAAGAAATCAGCCACCCCCCAGGGTGATTGGCTGGGGTGCCACAATATCCATAGTGGTGAGAACCTTCACTTTCCCACAGGAAGGAAAATTCACTTGCTGCAGCATTTTAACATCCATATGGTGTAACTCTGTATAGCTGGTAGAAGGTGTAAAACTGTCATTTTTAAGACCTTTTTGTATTTCAGTCATGTTTCTCTTAATAGCTTATACATTATCTATACATGAATATAAATACACACCATGGAATCTTGTTGGGAGCACAGGAAATTTTGGAAAGGGCAAAAAAAGACACAAGCCTGAATTATTCCCTTTTCCAGTTAGGTCTTACCAAGAGGCTGCTTTTGTTCCTCTTATGAGTTTAAAGTTTAATACAACCATATAGTCTTCAGCAATTTGTGTCTCATGAGGTAAGAGTATGTGAAATTCCTTGATACAACTGCATGCCATCACAGCAAAGTAGGATCTGAGACTAGGATGATAAAAACCATTTGACTAACTCCACTAAATGTAAGGCAATTTTTTAGTTCTGGTTCAGCCTTGGTATGTTCAGCTCCTTAGAAGGTACCCTTCATATTGTGTTAGAAGGTTGAACTGAAGTTATTGTGACTGCACTTCTCATCTGTCTTCTCACTCTGCTGAAATGAAATCCGTATTTTTTTCTGAATATCTGTCTGCTTTACCTAATAAGATGTGCTAAAGATTGTATTTTGTTTTTTCACGGTTTCATGTCAATAATAGGTTTTCATGCACTCATCTAAGAATAGTTGTGTCGTACATCCCTAGGACCTGGTCAGATTGCTGCAGACAAGCTTTGCTGTTTATAACTGTGTCTGGATTTCATTGCAAGTAGCTTCACCATCCAACTGTAGTTAAATTAGCCATTGTTGTAATAGTTGCAAATGACTGGCAGCTTACTTTTAAAGCACAGCATGCTGAAAAGATTCAGCTTTACTAAAGCAATATATGTATTGATGTTTGGTTTTTTCTGCTGTTTTCAAAGTAGGATTTTATTATATCCTCCATATAATAATAAAACTGTCTGTGAACTAGGTGCACTTCATTTTTCCTTTCCCATAGTTTCCTATTGGTGTATACTATGTATGGAAACTGGCAAATGTTCTCTTTTTTCCTAAATCTGTTATGTCTTATGATCTAGGCTTTTTTAATTTAATCATGTGTACTTCTCTGAACAATACTTTGAGCATTTCTCTGCACATTTCAGCCATACTTGCTGAAATTTCCATGGAGATCTGTTTCTCAACAATCTCTCTTGAAGGCTTTAAACAGATTTCCCCAAAATGAGCCTGGTTTTAGTTAGCAAGTCTCTTATGAATCCAGTGCTGTCTGTGGATTCCAGAGTCCTCAGCTGTTTAAGGTTAGTATTGGTTTTGAATGTAAAAACATGTTATCATATTCAGTTTCATTCATTTGTAGGTCATAATATTCAGGCACCTTTATCTGTTGTTCCAGTGTTTCTGGCAGTGTTCTTTAGTGACATTATCTCAGAATCTCAGAATCACAGAATGTTAGGGACCATGAACAATTCCATAGAAAGAAAAGGACATTGAAAGATCATCTAGTTCGAGCCCCCTGACAGAGCAGGATCCCTAGATTAGGTCACACAGAAACACACACAGGTGGAATTTGAATGTCTCCAGAGGAGACTCCACAGCTTCCCTGGGCAACCTTCCTGTTCCAGTGTTCTGTCACACTCAACAGGAAAAAGTTTCTCCTTATATTTACATGGAACCTTCTGTGTTCCATCTTGTACCCATTGACCCTTTTTCTATCATTGGACATCATTGTGAAGAACCTGTCTCCATTTTCTTGACACTCACCCTTTACATATTAATAAACATTAATGAGGTCACCTCTTAGTCTCCTCAAAGTTAGAGATACAGCTCCCTTAGCTACTCATTCTTTTCCCTGTCCAATGAGCTGTGTAAGGAATTTCTTTTAATTTTCCTTTATTTTTTAATTGTCACCATTCCACACAGAATTAGTTTTTGTTATACACAACCAGGTTTTTATTTGGAAACATAGTAGTCAAGATTTGTGTTCATGTTTACCCTTTTTATTTCAGTCATGCTTTGTATGTGAGCTTGGCTCTCACAGACATAGAACAAACACCCATGTTCCCAGACCCATCCTCTTTTTCAAGTGGATTATGGTTTCTATATATCTATTTGCTCTAGGAGGGTGGGAACCTCCTACACAGGTATTGGACATTCAGAAATTCTGTGCTTACAGCTGTCCAGTAAATACCACCATCCATGCAATATGGAATAGTTGGTACTGAATAACTTTATGATGAATGCACAAAAAATTATACTTTGACAAGTATTTTCAAAGGTATTACACTGAAACTGGTTTAAAAACACTTTTTGTTTTGCAGCCATCTCCAAAACCCTTCCTTGTGCAAACTGGGTTTCTCAAAGGTTCTATGTGTATAACTGCTTGAAAGTCAAGAGGAGATATTAGTTTTACCTGAACATGTTTAAACCAATTGTATGCCAAACAGCTGTTCTACATAAGCATTGATTTATTAAAATTCTTTTTAATCAGCAAAATATATTTGGGTATATCTGATCTAATGCTTCAGAAAGTTTGTCAGTAATCTGAAATCTGAGAAAAAAAAGAGCAAGGAAAAAGAAAAAAAATACTAAGTTGCAGTTTTCCGATATCTGTAATATATTTTCAATGAAGTGTCATCATTGTAGTATTTAAAACTCTCTGGCTCTCAATGCTCTTCATCTCTTTGAGTTATTTGTAAGATGATGTTAGCTTTGAAGTGACCCTTCCTATTCAAGGTGTTCCTGGTGCCTCTTTGTTTTCTAACAGATTTGTCACTTCACAGATGGCCTCAGAATGCTAGTACAAGTTAATCAATGAAACAAAAGGTATCCTAGAAATAAATGCCTAAACAAGAAAATAATATTTTGCTTTGGCTTGCTGTTACATACTGTTGTACCCTACTACACACCATATCAGTCCCCCAGTGTGTTTTAGATTTATTAAAATAAATTTATTTAAGATGCAAGTTTTATTCTAAGCAGAATACACAGAAATACACTAAATTACTGATGTGAAGATAAGAAGCTCACTAGGAAGAAATATGTGTCTTAGCTTAGCCTGATTTTAAGATAGCAGCTTGTACATAAAGGATTAGATTTAAAGAGGAATTGTTCTCCAAATCTGCTCTCTGCTTAAGTAACTTGGAGGTAGGTAGGTATAAAACATTCTTGTTCAAGGTTGCTAGACTCAGTAGTTTTGTTATGTTTTGTTTTCTTAATATATCTGCAATGAACATTCTGGTTCACTTTAATAGAAAGCATAAGTTTTCTCCAGACAGAATAATAGATGAAGATAAAAAAAGAAACAAACAAAATAAGAAAATGAATACTTTCCTTGGAATACATGTAATTTTGTGTTTGTTTGCTTGTTTTACATGAAGGAAGTAATACAAATACAAATAAAATTATTAGCACCAGAGTCATCCAAGGCATTTAAATTGACATACATTTACTTGCAGCATATGTTATGAGAAGATCTCATTACTTGATTTCAGATAAGAATTTGGACTCAGCTATGGGTTGCTTATCTTTAAGTACAGTTTTGCTAGCAATGTGAACTTGGAGAAAAATATTAAAAAGAAAAAATATATGTTTTCTTCTTGTTAGTTACATTTCATTGCAATTACAGATTACAGTTATATAAAAACCTTTAATTTCTATGAAACTTTTTGTGGTTGACAAACTGTATGCACGTATGAATCATCTCACAGAACTAGAACTATTTCCATCCAACACTGAAATGAAATCAACATGGCAGGTGCTTCAGCAGTATGGCATAATAATTTTGGAAAGGACGAAGTATGCTAAAATAAAGCTTTACAAAGAAAGAGTGTTATCATCTCTTCAAATTAAAACATAGAGATGATTTACCTGGTTTTAGTTAAAGCTTTCCTTGTGAAGAAAGACAGAAGAAAAGAAAGCAAATAGGAATTTGCAAAAAATCATTCAATCTATATATTTAAAATCTTCCATCTTAGCAGTCAAGCTGGTTCTTTTGGCACCTAAGACTAAAAGAGGTAACACAATAAATAAAATTTATAAGTAGATAAAAACAAATGATTGTGAAGCACCCTGTCAGCTACTTGAAACGATATAGTTGCCAACAACATTTTAGCAAAAGATATATCTCCTCAGGATTTCTGCATGTAGATCTCATGGTCAAATACTATTGCATAAATTCTTGACAGCTTGATCAAAATAGATTGTACTTTGCATTTTTCGTAACTGAAGCAAAAGAAATACCATAAAAAAAAAAAAAAAAAAAAAAGCCTTTCAGTTTATACCACTTTTCATCATGGTATTTAGTTAAAGTATGCAGAACATTCCTTTGAGCTGTCACTAGGACCTTCCTGTCTCCAGGGTCTATTCTGCTGTACATGCAGACATCAGTGGTAAGGCTCCTGCTCTATCTGGCCCCAGGAAAGGATGCCTTCAGTAGCTCAGCAGTGCTCCACTTCCGTTAGTCCTGTGTTTGCTACTGAGTTGATGAACATATGCTGATCAGCCAATGGAGGAAATGTATTTTGAAAACATTAGTTCTCACGATACACTTGAGAGTTAATTACATTTTCTCATACTGAATACACATGCAACCAACACCTGAGACTTGAAAGTGAAACTAGGCTGCAAACAAAGCACTTGTCACTAGGCATGAAATCTACGGATATTGTTGATTTACAATTCCTTGTAGTAGCTAGCAGGAAAAATTCTTTCTTAAAGCTACTTAACACTAAAATAACTTGATTTAGAACTTTTCATGACAATTCTAGACCAATGAAAACTACTAAAATCCTGCCTTGTTAAATTTCATTAAGTCTTAATTGTAGAACACTTCTACAACAGGTGAGTTTAAATAATCTTCATTTGTTTTAAAGAATATGAAATACTGTAATTGTGCATACCACAGATCAATTAATGATAAATATCTCTTATGCTTGAAATTCATACTATTTATTTACAGAAATAGTTGGAAGTACAATTTCTGCAAAATAAGGAGCAAAGTGCTGCTCTGAAAATTATGCTAAAATTTATATTATTTTGGTTGAAGAAAAACATTTGCAGTAGGGTTTTTTTTTCCTCCTCTGTAGGTTTTTAGTCCTTTTTTAGTGGTAAGAGATAGCAGCAATAAAGCATATAATTACGGGAAATTTCAATCTTACTGTTAAAAACTACCTTCCTGAAAATAGACCAGAAAGAGATTAAAACACTGATGCAGTAAACTTTGTAAAACTAACCATAGTTAATATGCATTATCAGGAGAGAATGATACTAGTTCTTCTTTGCAATTAGATTAAGGGTATCTGTATTACAAACTCAGTTTCAGTTTTATTACTGAAGGTGAATGAGAATTTCAGCTTGAACTGCAAATCTAGAGAAAAATGACTACGTACACATGCAGACAGATGTACAAGATCGGCTCCTTCACACTGTATGAAAAAGTGAGCTTTGGGTCCACATGGAAAAAAGATGAGAGTCTGAGGGACCGTGGTTCTCCTACAGAACAGACAGTCAACCTCTGTAACATTGCAGTTGGGTCTGCTAACATTCCAGAATCATGATATGAATAGCCATAATATTTCTCAGAGAGCAGGGACAGATTTCTCAGTCTAAAATTTTTTTTTGACAATAAAGAGAGTAACCTAATTTGAAATAAAACTCTCGAAAAGCTATTAGGAATGTGTTTCTTAATAAAGAAGAGAGAAGCTTAGAAAAAGAAACTAGAAAAAGAGAACAGAAAATACATCAGTATTTTATTATAAAAACTGAAGTAACAATTTTCCAAGCGATTAAAGAATTTTTAATTCTTTTGTTTTCTTTTAGAAATAGCTGCACAAGATTCCTTAGGGTTCTTTTTTATTCTGTTCTCCTATGGTTTAGTGCTAAATACCTTGCTACCATAAGACTATTTAAAGACAATGTTCTTTTCTGATCATTATTCATGACTCATGTTTTGTCTTCACCTAACTGACAAAAAGTGTGCTTAAAACTAAGTCTTTGTACTTGTCTGAGACACAGAAGAATCAGAATGGAATCAACAGAAAGTGTTCCTCTCACAGATTCTGGGGTTGGTCTGTACTGGAGCACTGTATGTATTCCACTAAGATTCTTTAGAACTTCATACTTAAGAATGTTGTGCAATTGAAGATACTCCGGCTGACCTGTATTATCAGATACATGCCTTTCCTGAAAAATGGAGAATAAATAGAGGCTTCCCTATAGCTGATGTTAGATTTAGCGACTTATGTGGCATTAGTTTGCAATGCCTTTTGTTTATCAAAAGAACATGTTCCTTAAATAACAGCAAACTAAATTTCCTGGGACATGATGTGAGTCAGCCAGACACAGTCTTTTTCAATGACTGAGTTCAAGTCATGCTTTCTGAAAAAGTCACCAAGAACCATGGTTTATAAAACCAAACATGTTCTGTGTTAGACAATCTGTTTATATTCAATTAGTATAAGTAGAACTGCAGGGGGTACATAAGCCCATTTATTTGAAATGGTGGATCCACACTTTTGATTCTATTTCAAACTTTGCAAACCAGAATGGCCATGACAGTGACAGAAAAAAACCCACTTGTTTATTAGGTATAATACAGATAAGTGCAATTAAGGTTATTTTCCAGCGGGTCCAGACGAGTGCCACAAAGATGATCAGGGGGCTGAAACACCTCTTATAAGGACAGGCTGAAGGAGCTGGGGTTGCTCAACCTGGAGAAGAGAAGTCTCCGGGAGATCTTTTAGCCAGAAGTCTCTGGGGCAGCAGCTCCCGGGGGCACCCGGGATGCGGAAATCTCACCTGGACAGCAAAAAAACCCTGCCAATCGCCCAGTCTGTCACTGAGACTGACCAGCAGTGATGGCAATTTCTTGAGTGTTCTGAGCAACAGAGCTCAGATCACGTAACAGGGCAGTTTAAATTAAATAATCTGTCTGTACTGACTTCCCTTTACATACTTCACACAGGTTTCTTATAAGACATTGAAACTACTTCTACCTTGAATCCAGAATATTTAAAAGAATGTCTGCATATGCAGGAAGAACACTGGGGCCAATGATTCTGCTCTTTTGCCACATTTAAACTCTTGAACAGAAAAAAAAATTCATCTGAACAAAAAATAATTGTTTCTCCTGAATACCTAAACTGCATATTGCATTTTCATTATTGTGCATAAATCACAATTAAGATATTTCACGATATGAGTTGCATTCCAAATAAATGCAGGCTGAGTTTTGGCTGTATAAAGACATTATGACTGAACCTGTCACTCTTCTACCCACCTCACCACATACACTGTCAGGAATAAAATGATTCAGAAATAATTTCTACCCAAGGGATTAGATTCTAGCATTGATTTAGCCACTAACATAAATTGTCTCATAGTCAGAGGTATGTTCACTTTTTATTTCCAGTATATTCAGAATACCTACATCCTTTGCAAAATACAAAAACTAAATGAGCTAGAAAGAAAGGGAAGAAATTCTTTGGCTCTGAACTGAAAGTCACTGTTAAAAAAAAGTCATAGAATCATAGAATGTTAGGAGTTGGAAGGGAACTAGAAGTCCATCTAGTCCAAACCCTCACCCGAGCAGGGTCACCTAGACCAAGTCACATCCAGGCAGGTATTGAATATCTCTAGAGGAGACTCCACAACATCCCTGGGCAGCCCGTTCCAGTCTCTGGCACCCTCACTGGGAAAAAGTTTTTCCTTGTGTTTCCCCTAAACCTCTTGTGCTCCAACTGACTCCCATTGCCTCTTGTCCTGTCATTGGATGACATTCAGAAGAATCTGGCACCATCCTCCCTACACCTGCCCTTAACATATTGATAGACACTGATGAAGTGGAGTTGATTACCAATAGTACTTTGCTACAACACAATGACCAGCATTTTTTATAACCTACAGCCTTGAATACGATAAACATACTCTTCTACTCTACTGCCTAGCACATGCACCTAGCTGTAAAGAGTATCAGTGCACACCATGTATTTACCTCATAAGCTAAAAAGAGCAAATAGGAAGATTTATCTGTAATATTGTTAGTTTACGTCTCCTAAGTGGAATGTTAATCACACTCAAATAATGTTACAGAGGTGCCGACATGCAATGCTTACACTCATGGTGATCTCTTAAAATTCTCCTGCATGTCTTCTTGATTTTGACCAGTTTAAACTCTGGAAATTCCTTAGTACTACTCAGTTGAAGAGGCAGTCTGCATTAAGCAACAATGCAGTACCTTGTAAGAAAGAAATCAGTAACGATGCACAACAACCATTTCCTAAAATACCTCATCATTCTGGCTGTCATTTTTGCATCTGTCTAGCCGA
The DNA here is from genome assembly GCA_025447755.1 of Corythornis vintsioides. Taxonomy (NCBI): domain Eukaryota; kingdom Metazoa; phylum Chordata; class Aves; order Coraciiformes; family Alcedinidae; genus Corythornis; species Corythornis vintsioides. Next base: position 16,536 of record JAOEGS010007104.1, read on the forward strand.
TCATAAAATACCAGTCAAAAATCAGGAATACTCATTATTGCAGGCAGTTTCAAGGAATACAGAAGTTAGCAGAACTATGAATGTGTCAAATGATGACATTAGGTGACACTACTGAATTTCAGTATCACAGTTTCTATTACAAAAAACATATATCAGTTAAATCCAGAGATCCCAAAGCACTTTTCCAACATAGTAAAAATCATCAAATAAAGCGGAAGCTTTATCTGTGATCATGTCTACCTCCCACATAATACATTCTAGGATATTTCATCAAGGCATTCTTACCATTTTATAATAAAGTAGGAAAGGCAAAATGGACTTCTTTCCTATAACTCATAAAGTCAATAGCATGATAGAAAAAGCAGTTCAGGATGTACACTTCTAGCACTATTCTTAGTCCAAGAAAAAACTTGTGATATGATAAATGAGAAAGTGAAGCTATTGTAGAAAAGATTTTGAGACCAGGAATTATTTGCAGGTATTTTTTAGCTGTACATTAACTGCAGTGATGAAAGTTACTGTTAATGAGAAAAAAAAAAAAAAAAAAAAATTAAAAATCACCAGGAAACAACATTAAAAGGAGGGAGAAAGAGAAAAGAAAAAGAATGGGCAGCTATAAACAGAAATGGTGTGATCACCACACAAAATTCTTCCTCTGAGTGGAAAGATGATTTAACACTAAAACAAGATGTCCATAAAGATTGTGATATCTTCAACAGAACACGATCCTGAGCAGTCTGCTGTAGTTGATTCTGCTTTCATCAGGGGTTTGGACCAGACAGTCTCCAGAGACCCCTCTCACCTCATCTACTCTGTGATTCTGCTAAAAATGGTGAGGAACTGAAGACTGTGCAACAGATTTGGAGTGTTTCAAATTTTTTCAGAATAAAATCACCATCATTTTTCTGTGAAATTTTTATTAATCTTTATTCCAAAATTTCCTATTCATGACACAGAGGCATAAAAGACCACCAAAATGCACTTAATACTCTAATAATAAGGATTTATATTCTTTAATCTATGAAAAATCAACATTTTACTTCTAGTTTAGTTGTCTTGCTACTGCTCCATTGCAACTATATCCTGATATGGAGCATGTTCACGTTCATCATTGTTGAATATGCCTCTTTTCCCATTACTTAGAGAAAATATCAGGTTAGTCTATAAATAACACTAATCATATAAAAAGCATCATATACAAGTACTTATGATATAATCTATACTAGATTCTTAGCTTATTAGCCAGAGAGTTCAAAATGTAAGGGCAGGAAAAATGGTCATATAGACATAAGACAGGAACTTCAGTTCCTCTGTGTGTGTCTACCATAACATTTCTGTGGGTTAACATAAACAATTGTACATTACATCTAGATCAGTAGTAATCTAGTAGGTGTTTACTACAGGCCACCTGATCAGGATAGGGAAGCTGATGAGGCCTTCTACAAGCAGCTGGAAGTAGCCTCAAAATCACACCGACCACAAGGGTCAGTTCTGGCTCCAGTATTATTCAATATATTCATCAATGACCTGGATCCTCATAGAGAACATCCACTGCAAGTTTGCTGATGAGACCAAACTGGGAGGAGTGGCTGACACAGCAGCAGGCTGTGCTGCCATCCAGAGAGACCTGGACAGGCTGGAGAGCTG
>JAOEGS010007104.1:26105-48458 GCA_025447755.1 Corythornis vintsioides
CCTGCTTGGGCAGGGGGGTTGGACTAGATGATCTTCTAGGTCCCTTCCAACCCCTAATATCTATGAATCTATGAATATCAAGAATCAACATAACATTTTAATAGAATCTGTTCTAACGTAAATAAAATAGTACCATTACATCAGTGTGGATAACTATATTTTTTGTCCTTTTGTACTTTTAGTCATACTTGTTTTCTTTCATAATTTATATGAGCAGAGATGCAAATTTGCTGTGGTAAACCGCATCTAGGGGCTGTGCTTTTACAGATAGTGGACTACAGTTCAAGTCCTAATTAATATTTTCTGTTTCACCAAGTGCTGTTTTAGACAATTTCATATTCTTACAGCAGAACCTTGTATTTACAATAAGCCATTTAATAAGACAATTTCCGCATGGTGATAGTTAGGCCAGAGAAACAAAGAGTCTTGGAAATCTAATGAAGTGTCTTGTCCTCTAAATGAAGTACCCCTTTGTCCATATAAAACATCATAGCATAGTTGTAACTGGAGATTTGGAAATAACTCTGGTCTGAAAGCTAGAGGTTTAGAAAAAAAACAAAAACAAAAAAACCCATACACAATATTTTTCTTTCTTTACTTCTTAATACAATTTAAATGAATTTGAAATATAATGCAAATTATGTTTGCAGTGTTGTGGAGCATGAAAGACAAAAGAGACTGCAAGAGTCCAATAAAGATGCAAAAGATACACCTCCAAGTGCTCAGGGCGGACACATAATACTGGTTCCACTGTTCATAAACTATTTCTAAACTGAACAATCAAGATAGCTGTGAATTAAATTATTGGAAGAGCAAGGAAAATGGTTTTGTAAGGGTTAAATAACTCCATAAAACAAACACTGAAGTAATTCAAACCTTCTATGGACCTATTTTGAGTTCTCTGTGGATCTCAAGGTAAAAATGCAATGTCTTTCAATTCAGTATTTTTGTTTACATGGTGTGTAAACTTCCTTATTCTCTTTCCTTAATTTTCTCTCATTTGTCTGCAATGGCAGTAGTTTCACTGATATAAATGTGAGAGAATTCCAGACCTCCCTCAAACTTGATTAAATATAATAAATGGTTAACCATACCCCATTTGCTTAAAGCACTTATGCACAGTCAATTGTCTTCACTTAAAGTGCGACATTATCATATTAAACTTAGCAAGGATCATATACTCTGCCTGCTCTTTGGATAAAATGTGCAAACATTAACTTTGGTATGTTTTACACCATGCAGTGTATCTATTATTTTATAATTTACTGAGCATACAGCAGGGAATAAAAAAGTCGCAGTATTTTTCCTGATAGCTTTAGCGAATCAGGTGTAGACTGCACCCTATCATGCAGATATGGACCTCCAGGATTATTTTAAACAAATCCATTAAAACACACTTAGATTTCTTATATGGTGGCTCCAAGAACTGACAAATATGGACACTTTAAAATCTAGGTAAACTGGTTCAAAACCCACTGATGCTGGTAATGAGCAAAAATCTTCACTATCTAAAGGCAGTTTAACAGCTTCTTTGTGAACAGTGATAATGGTCTTTGTCCAGCTATGAGTGCATATGGGGTTCAATGCATTCCAGTAGCCATTTCTGTCATATAAAGGGCAACTCAAAACCTCCACTATGAAAACATGCATCAAGCAAGTTAGAGTTTGCTTCTCAGATTATTTCTGTAGACTGCTACGAAGTTATACCATTGATGAGTGAGTTTTCTCTTACTTCAGAAGAAAACAGACTAGGAAAACTCATATCTAAGGGGTTTTTGTTTTGTTTTGTTTTGTTTTCAAGTATTTCTCTCCCCTAAAACATGCATCTTTTCAAAATCATTTCAACCAGTATTATTAAATACTGTCTATGAGTGGATAATAAACATGCCGGATTAAGTTGTATGCAAATATATTATAATTTCAATATTAAACAAAATATAAAAAGTAGAAAGATGGGTGAGCAGATGATGCATGGACACCACAGAATGGTGCAGTCAGAAACCCACAAAGTTTATTAAACCTAACATCTCAGTTACTTTCCAAACACAGACAGCTCCTGGTTTCCGAGGATAATCTTAACCTTCTCTGGATGGTTAGATGGTTAACCTTCTTCCATTCCTCATCCACCCTGGTACAAGTTCCTGAAGTGTATTGCCAAAGTAATCACAGCCACTCAGTTTACTCCATGGTCACCACAATCATCCAACAAGAAAGTACACCCAAAAGGTCTCAAGCAACCTGATCTTCCTTCTTTAGAACACCTTTTATATGGTCATCATTCCTCCCCCAGATTTCAGCTGCCAATGCTCAAGCTATGTTCTCATATATCACAGCTGTATAACCTGGGGCAAGGTCCTGAAAGAACAGCTGTGATAAAGTTTATCTGTGCCTCCACTCCCACAAATGGGAACCAATCTGCTGTCATGCCATGCTTGGATTTTGGACCAGTATTCTTCAATATCTTTATCAATGACCTGGATGAGGGGATGGAGTGCATCCTTAGCAAGTTCACAGATGACACTAAATTGGGTGGGTGTGTTGATCTGCCTGAGGGTCAGGAGGCTCTGCAGAGGGCTCTAGCCAGGCTGGAGTGATGGGCTGAAACTAACTGCATGAGGTTCAATAAGACCAAGTGCAGGGTCCTGCATTTGGGTCACAACAACCCCCTGCAGTGTTAGAGGCTTGGGGAGAAGTGGCTGGAAACCTGCACATCAGAGAAGGACTTGGGGGTGCTGGTAGACAGCCGACTGGATATGAGCAAGCAGTGTGCCCAAGCAACCAAGAAGGCCAACAGCATCCTGGCATGGATCAAGAACAGAGTGGGCAACAGGAGCAGGGAGGTGATTGTACCCCTGTACTCGTCATTGGTGAGGCCTCACCTTGTGTACTGTGTCCAGTTTTGGGCCCCTCACTACAAGAAGGACGTTGAGGTACTGGAGAGAGTTCAGAGAAGGGCAACAAAGCTGGTGAAAGGACTGGAGAGTTTCTCCTATGAGGAAAGGCTGAGGGAGATGGGATTGTTTAGTCTGGAGAAGAGGAGGCTCAGGGGGGACCTTATTGCTCTCTACAACTACCTGAAGGGAGGTTGTAGGGAGCTGGGGGTCAACCTCTTCTCCCATGTTAAAAATGACAGGACGTGGGGCAATGGCTCCAAGTTGCGCCAAGGGAAATTTAGGTTAGATATTAGGAAAAGTTTCTTTCCAGAGAGGGTGGTTAGGCATTGGAATGGGCTGCCCAGGGAGGTGGTGGAGTCCCATGTGGATGTGCTGCTGGGGGACATGGTTTAGGGACCCTGGCAGTACAGGGTGAACAGTTGGACTTGATGATCTTAAAGGTCTCTTCCAACCAAAAGATTATATAATTCTATGATTGTATGATTTCGCTAAGTAGATGTACAGTTGAATGTCAGTAGAATCAAGGACTTACATGGCCACAAAATGTATGCAATTATTTTATAACTCATTACCACAAACTAATGCAGATGTGATTAACTGAACAAGTATAATCATTTTTCGCAGGTGCAGGCTTTGAAAATTTGACTTGCAGTCAATGACACATCAGGCTTGATGAGCTTTCTAGGAGACAAGAGACCACTTTCCCCCTCTGTGTCTAGGGAAAAGGAGACCACACTTGTAAATAACCCAAGGGTATAAGCCACACAATGAGACTAAAAGTTTTGCCTCAAAATAATAAAATTAATTTTTAAAATCTCCTAAATTTCTCTAAAAACCCATTGAACGAATATTCCTGGGTTTGCTTTTAAGTAAATGTCAAATGTAAATACAATTTTATATTAGCTAGATTTAAAAGGGGACATTGAAATAACAAGACAAGTCAAGACAGAAGGTAGACTCACTGACGCAAAACCTGTTCTGTTGCATCATGGTGTGCCACTCATAAATCTGAACTGATGTTAGATCAGTTTACTTACAGGGTTAACGCAATAAATATTAGGGTGGTGTCTTGACAAAATCATACATGTATAAAGAATTGTGACAGAAATGCCAGAAAAGACGACCAGGAAATAGGGGGAATAACAGAGTCAATCAGAGAAAATGTTTGGAATTTGTTCCAAAAGGAAAGGCTGATAAGCAACCCTTCCAAGTATGAAACACTGAGTGAGAAAGTACTAGAAGAAAATAAATTGAAAACCTCTTGTGCTATTTGATCTCTATGAACTGAAATTTGACCCATTGTCCTAAAACATATTTCATCATGAGCTACTTCAGTCATAAATCTGAGCTGTTTGTCCAAACTCAATCATGAACACAAATGTAAACATTTGTGTCTGTCTCTTCCCAAAATCTATAATGAGCATGGCACGCCTAGGCAGAATTGTGTACCAAGTATTTCAAGATCCTACAGATTTCAGAAATAGGTAATTAATTATTTTCTGTTCTAGGCAGAGGAGACTACATAGTGGTTTCTTATCTAATCCAAATCTAAAATTCAGACAGTGGTTTGTAAAAAACTCTTCGCAATTTTTAATAAAAAATATAAGATACATTTCTTCTTTATGCCCCTAAAAAGTATCTGACAAAAAGTGATCAAAACTGTAGAGGAAGTTATAAAAATTCTATTTGTAAAACAGTAGAAAATTAAAGAATCAATGATCCTCTTACAATTCAATATTAAGGTTTTTTGTTGGTTGGTTTTTTTTCATGTTTTTAATAGATGGGAGATTTAGTTCAGCATATTTCATTGCATAAAAGATAAGAAACACATTCTGAAAACATATACATGAGCTTTGGCTAATTTTTACCTGGGGATACTAAATTTTTGCAAAAATCATGTGAAAAGATATTTTTGTCTCATTCCTGTCACTCTCTGAAGCATTTTGTAATCTGAATGGTTATTAATGCCTCTCATTAATCTTGGATGAATTAGGGACTCAGGATTTTTGAGGCTGAAGTCAATTATGTATAAAAGCAGTCAGCAGCTTACACCACCATTATGTCCCCCGTTCATCTATCACACAAATCTATTCCTATCATCTGGAAATTGCCCATCCTAATTCATTAACATATTGTCATAGTTTAGATCTAGACAGAAGCTTAGCACCATAAGGCTTCTCACTCACTATTCCTCTTCTGGGATAAGGAAAATAGGAGAAAAAAGGTAAAACCCTGTGGCTTGAGAGAAAGGAGAATTTAATAAAACAGCGCAAGAGGAAATGAAACAGTAAAGCACTAATAATAGTGAAACAATATATAAAGTCATATAAAACACACCAACCACCTAAACCTGCAGCAACATCACATGCCCATCATTCCCTGCCTGACCCACCCTCGACCCTTAGCAGGCCTGATGTCAGTATTGAGTAACTCACTGTCTGGTTTCAGTTTTATATCCTGGTTGTTGACTCCTTCCAGTTTCTGGTGAAAATTAATCCTATCCTAGCCAAATCCAGGACACATCTTTGTGTACGTTTAAAAATTGTCAGTGTGGAAAGTCACATCCCACTTAGCAGAACATGAAAATAGTGGCAAATTTTCTGCACATGCATAGAAAAATACTTGCTTTCCCCTTGAAAAAGAAGACTTTATGTCCTATTCAGTGATGTTATTATGACTCTTAATAGAAGAATTTTAAAGCAGATCCAGCCTAGTGTAGTTTGGATACTTACTCTATATGGGATTTTTGCCTGCTTCAGCTGTGGAATAACAGAATTTTGATCAAAGCAGTGTCATAAAAGTCACAACAAAATCTGCTTGGCAAATTAAAAAAATATGATGCATATTAGACAGGAATACTAAGCAATTCTGTGAATCAATTCTTTGACTTTTCATTCTCCTATTGGTAACTTATTTTTCAATTTCTTAAATTTTAGTTTTATCTCGTAACAGCTTCAACTGTCTGTTTTTGTAACTATATAAAGGTACCGTATGGAAATATGGGGGAAAAGTGTGAAGATGAGGTGTGTATGTTTTCAGACACCTATCACTTTAGAGACACTCCTGAACAGCAATGATAGACATTCCAGATACTGACCATAATTTTGTATATCTTCTATGAATGAGAAAGATATCATGCTGATGAGTTTATCTGTGAAATGAGAGACAGTTGTCACTGCAAGAAATATTTGCATCATGACAATGTGCTTCTTCTCTCCTCATCCCCCAAAACAATAGTTTGTAAGATGACAAAGAAGAGTTGGACTTTAACCGTTTCAGCCTTTGTAGTGAATGAAATAGCTTCAGCTATCAGCTGGTAAATCTTGTACATAAGTAAACAGGCTTATTAAACCACATACTCCTGAAGATAGAAGTGTAAACTGTGCCAAAACAGTAATTTTAAAGGATTTATTTGTTCACTTTCATCCAGAAAGTAAATACTTTCTGCCCAGAAAACTGGGCTGCTAAATTCTCTCCACAGCCCTTTTAACTTTTAATTTTTTAGTATTAAGCTTACAAAATAAAACTAAGTAGAGAGCAATTCTGAAACGTAATGAGGTATTTTATTTTCCTATGTTTCTTCCCTCTTGCCTAGGATTATTTACTCTAAACCTTTTCAAGGCACTTGGGTTTTTCAGCAATATAACACTATTTGGAACTATCCTAGGTGATTGACTATTGTGAATACTAAGTAACAAAAATATTATTATGAAAATATAATTAGCCAATATTCACATTGTTTCTTTGATAGCAGTACATTTGATATTTTCTGATTTCTTCCACTCTCAAGACAGGGATTTGGCACTGGACAGAAATTTAAAAAGGGAATAGATTAAATTATGGAAATTGCTGATAAGACACTCACTGTTCTGTGTTTCTTTTTTCTACAGTCTTATTATAGTAAAGGAGAAAACATACCATTTACAACAAGCAAAAAGTACTTCAGTTTGTAGATTCAGAATGTGCTTATCTTTATAAAGGACAGCAAACTTTCAGGGCAAGCAGTTTAAGTATACTTAAAGTTTATAAAGGTATATATGAACTTTAATGCAAATGGACTCTTCCCTTTGATTCTTTTGCTATACCACTGACCGATTTGAAGTTAACCAACTAATTTTTCACAGGAAATAAAACCAGGCTTCATTACTTTTCATTATTAAAAAAAAATTATTATTTCTTTCAATTACCCTATATTTGTTTCTCTAGTTAATTGGTGTGATGTTGCAAACAGCACAGTAACCCCAGTGATAACTACTATCAAGTATAATGAATTCTAATTGTATCTTTTCAAAAAGTATGATGAAATTTTATACTTTCAAATTAAAAGTATAAAATTATTTTGATCCACACAAAGAATGCAGACTGTGGACAGCCAACCTTAGAAAAGATCACGAGAATATTTTAATTTTCATTCTCTCTCTCCTTTTATTACTATTGATTAGGAAAAATAACTTAAAAAGTTGGTCTTCCCTGACACAATTTCTGGGCTGTTTTTAAAGTGTCAATTAAAGAGAATGACAGGACCATATAAAAATGTCAAAAATATATAGCTGAAATTGGCTGTTCTAGAATTTTTGGTGACTTTTCATTAATAAGAGTAAAAGCTACTCTAAAAGAAAAAAAGAGAAGAGTTGACTCAGTAACTAATAAGTCTTTTATTTCTATTATAAAGTATTGCTGAGCCTAAAATATACATAGTCTAATGTTGTTACAAATAAATAACTGAAGTCAAATTTAGGTGAACTCATCATTGTCACCATCTGGGATGTAATGCCATAAAACCGAGTTGTAGACTCGGGTCTTCCCAGGCTCAGCACTAAATATATGAACAGTTACTTCCTCCTTTATTAGATAAGTACTTTGAATTGACACCATGAGACAAACTCCTTATCTTACAGAGACTTAAATCTAATGTGATCAATATTTCTTCTGAAGGACGTGTTTAACTGACATTTTTCCATGAATAAAATGATTTGTAAACATAGAATATATTATGTATGGAATTATAAATACCATCAGGTTCCACAAAGAAAAAGTAATTTCGTCATCTGTTCTAGAAGATAGATGCATCACAACTTTACTATGTACGAAACCAAAATACTCAGAAATTTACCACCACAACTTTCACTGTAAACATCCTATATGAAACCAAAGACAATGAATAAATTTTAAGTGTGAAACCCATAACAACCAGTGAGCTAGGTGACATTATAGTACTATCCTTTGAGGAAACTATACAAAAGGCTCACTTCTGACTGCAATAAGTACCATTATCATCCACTGAAACTGCTACAGATTAGAAAGTACATGACAAAATACCAAATAGTGATTTATAATCTTTGCATTTTTGTCACATTACTTCCATGAGAAAGAAGCAGCTGATCCTAACTCACTTTGAATGCCTAGATAATTAGAGTCTTCTTGCTTGAAAAAAAATTGATTATTTTTAGGTGGCCATTTCATCAGTTTGTGTTTTAGCATCACAGGTTTTTTTCAGAGGTGTGGTCTGCTGGAATTTTCCTCTTGTTTAGTTTGGGTTTTTTGTGTGTTTTGTTCATTTGGTCATTTGTTTGTTGTTGTTGTTATTTATTTGGTTTGCCGTTTCTTTAGTTGGTTTGTTTGGGTTTTTTTTTTTTGTTTCTTTTTTCCTTCTAATCTTCTCCAGAGCAATAATTTTAAAAGTTGTAGCTCTTAGAAGATGTAGATGTTCTTTGTGCTAAAATCTCTCAAAGACACTGAGCATCAAGATCCATTTATTATGAAGAGAAAAATATAGCAAAAGCACAGTATTATTTTGTTTAGAAAGTGAAGAAACTAAATTTGGGAAGTACTTACATCTTGCTTAGCAAACATCACAGGGAATGCTTATGTTGCCTAGCTATATGCCTTCTCTGTTCTTCCATCTACAGAAACATTGAGAGAAAAAAAAACCAGAATCATAGAATAAGAAAAGAAAATCAGAAAAAATAAGTGATGACTATCCAAGTTGCCATTAAAGTGAAGAAGATAAGGTTAATGAGACACTGAGGGTACTTTAAATAAGGAAAGAAAAAAAACTCAAAATGGAGCCTACTTAATAACACAGTAGTAATTTCCTTTAGCTTCTGAGGCCAGAGTATGAAATATGATTATGTCATAGTAGTCATATCTGTTCTATTTTCACTATGTTCCCTCACATACAGAAAATAATTAAAAGTTGAAGGTGCATCACTTGAAGGCTTGACAATCTTTATTTTGGTTCCATGTACTTTTACTAAAATCCAACTACTCAGGTAAAACATCTACCCAGTGATAAAACAAACAAACAAACAAACAAACAAAGTCAAACTTCTGTATGAAGTTCATGGTTATCCAAATAAGATTAAAGAGTGAATTACCCAAATATAGTTCAGGTAGGATTTGTCCTGTTTCATCCTCTCATCCTAGATTTTATGTTCTTTTCTTAGCGAGAGAAGAGTGATAGGTACCTCCTTTTCACTGCACATTGTTCTAGCCTTGGAATTACTTCTCAGTAACATTTCATTCTGTTCTTGGGTTTGGCACAGCCCAGTTAACATGATTATACTTTACAGAATGTTAATTATAAGGAATAGATACTTTGGCACCTATTGGCACCTACACTCAGGGTGTCGAGTCCAGTTCAGCCATGGGTGGCAGAGAATTAATTTAACACTTACTTTCCATCTAATATTTTTGTACAGTGACATTTCTATATGCAATATGGTTCAAAGGAGACTCCCAGCACAAGTAATATGGTGCAATGCAGAAGTAACCTTCAGGTAAGCAACAATCAGACAAAACTTTATTCTCATGAAATAATGAAAATATGTACAGAGTAGCTAAAAAAAAAAAAGTTGTCTACATTCTTGAACATGAGTCCAGCTCCTCACAGGTAAACTGAAGCCAAAGTGATAAAAAGAAAATAATTTGTTTAAAGTAGAATGAATGTAATTTTTTTATATGTCTGGTGTTTGTAAACAGGTAAAACAGGTCTCCATTCTTCACCACTGTATATGTAATTATTTATCCACTTATAATCAACTGAATGAAAACTCTTCCTCTCATCAGACTTCAGCCTACCAACACTAATACTGTTTATAAAGAAGCTACATTTTTTCTAATAAGAACTTCCACTACATAGTGCAAGAACATCCTTTCTAATAAAAGTTTTGATAACATATAAAAGTAAGCACCACATGACAAATATAGAACACCTCCATCTCCTATTAACTTCAATCAGAAAAGAGAGAAAATCACCTCATCAACTCAGTAGACCCAAGAAAATGTTCCTGCATAAAAAACCCCCACATATTTAGTTCCAGGGTTATCACAATAGCTTTTCCTCCCATGGCATGATTCCTAGTAAAATTATGCAGTGATTATTCTATTTTGGTTTCTGCACTGAATGCACAGTTATTTGCTCAAAGAGAAAAACTCTGCTATTGAATCTAGAAAAAAAAAAAAAAAGAAAGAAAGAATAATTTTTGGCTGAGTCTATCTTCCTGCTGTGAAGCTGTAGGCTATAATTTTCAATGTTCATCTTAGAGAAAAAAAAAATCTGCTTCCTTCATTGATTGCCACAGGGAGAGGTTAAATGCATTTAAGAAATGATACTATCCCTCCAAGTCCCTTGAATAAATGTTTTCTGTCTATAATATGTTAACTGTCTAGTAATGCTGGCGATGTGTTACTAGAATGATACTTATAGTCAGTATGACCTAAGCTGTTTCATATTCCACCTGTTCTGTGAATGGAAGGGCAACAATGCCTTCTGACTAAATGACCATCCATCATTCCTGGCCAGCACACAGAAACATTTCTATTAATACATTTCTAAAAGAATAAAATAGAAGCAAGAGCTCAAATCAAGAGCCTTTACTATTACCCAAAGTACTCTGCTGTTAAATTCTCGGCTGAGTACTTGGGATGCCTTTAAACTGCCTTCTAACACATTTTGGTCATTGTGTCCAGAAATGGAAGAAACCATGTCAGTGAATAAGCTTTCATATTTATTCCATCAACTATAACAGTTACTTAATTCTTTTATATTTTTTGTTTTCAACCAAATAGAATAGAACATACATGACTAGTATTTCCCAGACCACTGGTCAATATGATATTTCATTTACAAATATTCATAGCATGAATTAAAAAATACTAATTACCTCTTTACTGTCTTACAGTAACTGGAAATATCACTAGTGTTCACAGTGGTGATGGTGTTATATTTTGAGCTATTACCTTGGAATTCCCTAGTATTTTCATATTTCAAGAGCAATAAATCTTTTCATGTTATTTCACATTTCGTTTGTCATTGTCAGGTTGACTTCAGTTGAAATTCAAACACTCATATCTTCAACTGATCAACTGATACACATTAATAGAAGCCAATATACACTAAATGGAGATATTAACTTTTCACTTCAATTATGACTGACTGACTGACACAATTATGTGGTCTACTTCCTTTGCTTGCTATTCATTGAATGTCAATATAAATGCAAAGATGAAAATTAATTTACTTCTCATTTAAAAAAAGTTGTCTGGGTACTAACACAAAACCACCCCAAAGGACTCTATATTTTTAATCTGACTAACCTTTCCATAAGTGTGGAGAATTTTCTCATAGAAAAAGGTCATGATTTATTGTTAGTGAACAACCGATGTTGACAATGAGCATCTGTGAGGGAGCTGTGAGAAACTGTCCTTGTAGATAATCCTGAGCAGCCACGAGGCGCTGATACAAGACTCTTGCCTCCCTTCCCCGGAATATGGAAAATAGAACTTTGTCCACCTGCAAAACCCTGCCTGCAAAACTGCTAGCTTCACATGGTGTGTGGGGGGGATGATAACTGCTGTTTCTGCTGCTTCTGTTGTTTGACCAATAGTAAAAGATGTAAACATGTTTTGCTGTTAGAATCGTTTACAAATAAGGGATGGTTGTGAAAAAAGAGGAAGAACGATATAATCACACTGATTCCAGTCATTACTTTGGCAGAGCGGGGCGCGATTTAACCACATTAGCTCGAGTCGTCGAGCTGTGGAGAACGACCTACTCACATTGAGTCCAGTTGTCACTCTGGTGGCGCTCTTTCTGACACATAAGTGCTATATTCTTTAGAACCTCAGAAATGCCAGCATCTATGTCAATGATTCCCAAAGCCTTATGGCAAAGCTCATTGTCAAACTTCAAACTATATAATTTACTTTCACTGTCTGTCATAAAAAAAACCATAAATGGATGTTCTATAGTTGTATACACTAACTGAGGAACAGAGTTTGGAAATTGTTTTTGAGGGATAGAGTTGTATATAGAAAATTACTGTGTTTTCAGATAGTCAATATCTCTTCCAGAAGAAGTAAAAACTTCATAGTAAAGGAGAGGAGACACTTATGCAAATCGTGACTTCAAGTTGAATGTAAAGAAAGACTATGGAGAGTAAGCACAAAGCATAAATGGAAGTGTTACGGAACACTTTACATTTAGTAAACTAAAATGTAGAGAGTACATTAAAGAAATTAGGAAGCATAGATGTATATGTCCCTCACAAACTATTAGACCTGCAATGTCTAATTCTGCATTTCTAAAATAAGTATTTCTTTTACCATATAACTTGTTAATTTCTGCTAGAAACTCATTTACTATTCAAAATCCTCACATTTCTGGGAACACTTACTCTATTTTGTTAATCCCTCAAAAAGAACGTAAATGGTCATTCCACAAATGTTTTCAAGATACTTTCTTCTGTGATTTCTGTCAACAACAGAAGTTCTGCAAAAACATGTGACAAAAATTACAGATTTATGCTGGAGGGAACAAATAATTTGAAGTGCTATGGTCCTTAATCAGTAGTTTTGTCTTTCATTTAACTACATTAAATGTAACTGAGATTTGAGTTTTACCATTTGTTTTGTATTTGGTGTGAAAGTTACATATACAGAGAAAATGAAATTAACGTCAGAAATAAGGTGTCAGGGCAGCTCTTAATGCATTGTTTTTTTAAATTGTGGGATTAACCTTGGAAAAATAAAAGATAAAAACAACACAAAAATGAGTTCACTTTTGTGCTGTTACAAATGCACAAAAAATAATTAAATGTGTGTGAAACCAAACCACACATTTATTTTTCAGTTTTCACTTGCTGCAAATATAAATGCAAAATGGTAAAAATCCCAAAATTTAACTAAGGTAGTTAATTTGCCTTTCTTACTCTGGATAGTATTTGAGCACTGGAGATTCTGAAATAATTTATCTATTACTGAGAAGCAATTGCATAAATATCTATTAAAGACAGATTAGTTATTGACATTATGGTTAACAGTAAATTATCACTTTTGGCACTATTCTTGACTTGAAGGGAAAGAAAACTTACAACATTGTTGGGGGAAACCCAGCAATGGTTTGTAGTACAAACTTAAAAATCAAACAAACCAAAGAAGTTCCTCTTTACATTCAGAAGTCCTTTGATTGAAGAGTAAACCAAGAGGATAGGACTATGAAGATTGCATTGTGTTGGTTTACAAGTTATGTATTATAAATAGTGATATGTTCCAGACTTTGAATTCCATTCTCAAATTACTAGTTTGAAATATATGTTTAAGTCAGGAATGTTCTGGACGACTCAAACACAGGCAGTGACAATATAAACTTCCTTGCAGACAATTCTTATGAGGAGGAATAAGGGATTTCTGGGATTTCCTAGAAACTAAGATTATTGTAGAGATATTAATGTGCAGCATTTTCCCTGATGCCTGAAATTACCAGACATGCTGTAAATGTGCATCACAGATTGTGTATGCCTGTGCCATAAAATCATTCTTCAAAAATACAAAGAATTTATCAGGTATGTGATGTTCTAGGTTTTCTCACATGGATAAAATTCTGCCTGATAGTTCCCCAGGTATCAGGCATTGCTGTACAGGCACATGACAACTATGCAGTTGAGGTTTATTACTCACTGCTTCCAAGAAATAGTGTGTTTTCTCTATGTATCTTGCTTGTCAAAAATCAGTCAGGATTTCCAGGCTCTAGTATGTATATGGCAGACCTGCATATTGGAAAGCATGACATTTTTTAGGTTTCCAAGAAATTGTCAAAGGTTGCAATTAATTTCCTGTATTACCTTTTTAAATTATCATAAATACATGTTGAGAATAGCTCAGAGAATTATCTTCCCAAGGTTTAAATGAAAGATTAGACAAGTTCAATCAAACTGTCCTTTCATTTTTTGCTAAGTTAGTGTGGTATAAAAAAAATGTACTTGCATTTTGGTAGAGTTGTATCTGATGTGAACTAAATTGTCACACAAGTAACAATTATTAACCCTAAGCAAATTATATTCATGGTGTATCTGGCCTAAAAGTTGAAGGGAAGACAGAATCTTCTTTTAGTACACTAATGTATTCACTGCCTATTAGCAGTAGATACTTCAGCATATTTAAGGGTATTTAAATAAAAATCCACACAGATTAATATTTCTTAGAGCAAACACATATCTAAGACTTTTATTTATGAATTTCAATTAGACGTGATAAAAAGAAAGGGGCTTTTGAATATCACTGAGGCTCCAAACTGCTGAAAACCAGACCCTATCAGAAGAATTACACATTTTAGGTTGTTGATATGTTCAAGCCTCAAAGTAAATAGGAACTTCTGATTTCTGACTGTCTCTCTATGTATCTATTCTAGCTCATGGCTTAGATAAGTGCAATCTTAGGTTAAAACTGGTTAAATGGCCGAGCACAGAGAGTGGTGGTAAATGGAGTTGAATCCAGTTGGCGACCAATCATGAGTGGTGTTCCCCAGGGCTCAGTCTTGGGGTCAGTCCTGTTTAATACATTTGTTGATTATTTGGATGAGGGAATTGAGTGTACCCTCAGTAAATTTGCAGATGACATGAAATTAGGTGGGAGTGTTGATCTGCTTGGGGGTAGGAAGGCTCTGCAGAGAGATCAGGTTGAACCAATGAGCTAAGGTCAACTGTACAAAGTTTAGTAAGGCTAAGTGCAGGGTCTGCACTTAGGCCACAACAACCCTCTGCAATGCTAAAGGCTTGGGGAGGAGTGGCTGGAAAGCTATTTGGCAGAAAAGGACATGGGGGTGCTGGTTGACAACTGGCTGAATATGAGCTGACACTGTGCCCAGGTGGCCAATAGGGCCAACAGCATACTGGCCTGTGTCAGAAATAGTATGGTCAGCAGTAGGAAGTTGATTGTGCATCTGTACTCAGTACTGGTGAGACCACACCTGGAGTACTGTGTACAGTTTTGAGCACCATGATACAGGAAGGACATGGAGTACTGGAGAGGGTGCAGAGAAGAGCAATAAGACTGGTTAGGGGATTGGAGAACATGTTCTATGGGGAGAGGCTGAGGGAACTGTTTTTTTTTCAGTCTGGAGAAGAGAAGGATGAGAGGTGACATTATTGGTCTCTACAACTACCTGAGAGGAGGTTGTAGAGATGGGGGTGCTGGACTCTTTTCTCTTGTTAGTGACAGGACAAGGGGAAATGACCACAAGTTGCTCCAGGGGAAATTCAGATTAGATATGAAGAAAAAAATCTTTAGTGGAAGAGTAGTTAAACATTGGAAGAGATTACCTAGAGAGGTGGTGGAGTCAACATTTCTGGAGGTGATCAAGAGGCAAGTAGATGTGGTACTTCAGACCATGGTCTAGTGACCATGGAAGTGTTAAGTAGAAGGTTGGATGTGATAATCCTGGAGGTCTTTTCCAACGTTATGATTCTATGTTTCTATTGTTACAAGCCTGGTGAATTCCATTTGAGAAAAGCAGTTCCCTGGCTTGCCCAATTCAGCTATGATTAGGTAAATAAAAATAAAATACAATTTGTTTCATAGATGGCAACTTTGAATATTTTGTAGTCTATAAAACAAAAGGTCTGTCAGTATTTCAGTGAAAATATTAAACATAAGCTCTTTATAAGTTATTGATGAATAGACTCTGTGATACATTTAATAAGCATATTCACACTGCAAATACTCATTTTGTCATATTTGAGGAAATTGTCCATTCCCCACTAAGTGATGAGAGAGATGTATTATTTGGGTTTTGTTCATTTATTTTTCATCATCTGCAGGTGAATGTTTCTGTGGCATGAAGATCATAATTGAACTATCTCGTTTTCTCTGAATGAAATAGGGATGGTGCAGAAGAATCAAATTTCTGCACACATATGGTCAAGGGAGTTTCTCCTCCCCCTCTACTCTGCATTGGTGAGGCCACACCTGGAATACTTTGTATTCTGGGCACTCTGGTTCAAAAAGGACAGAGAGCTACTGGAGACAGTCCAGCGCAGGGCCACCAAGACAATGAAGGGAGTGGAGCATTTCCCTGCTGAGGAGAGGCTGAAGGGAGTAATCCTTACCCACAAGCTTTCTACCTGCTCCTCACTGTCCCCCAGGGAGAGTTCAACACATTCCAATTGCTCTCTCACATGGAGAGCAACTCCACCACCTCACCTTGCCAGCCTATCCTTCCTAAAAAGGACATAGCCATCCATGACAGTGTTCCAGTCATGAGAGCTGTCCCACCATGTCCCAGTGATTGCCATGAGATCATGATCCTGAGATCGCACACACAGCTCTAGTTCATCTTGTTTGTTCCTCATGCTCTGTGCATTTGTGTATAGACATTTGAGCGAGTTTGCAATGCTCGAGAACCTCCTGACTGGTACCAACCCTGAGGTAGCAGTTTTTCCCCTTTCCCCCTTCATATCTAGTTTAAAGCTCTATCAATGAGCCCAGCCAAGTCTTATGACAGAAGCTTCCTTCCCCTGTGAGAGAGATGTACCCCATCTGATGCCAGACGATCAGATGTCATATAAACCTCTCTATGATCAAAAACCCCAAAATTCCAATGGTGGCACCAGTTTCTCAGCCATGTGTTAACTACGTGTGTTTTCTACCCTTTATCTGTATTTTTCCCCACTACTTGAGGGATTTATGAAAAAACTACCTGTGCACCTGAACCTTCAATCAATCTCTCTAGCACCCTGAAGTCCTTCTTGATTGTATTTAGGCTCCTCTCAGAAACCTCATTACCCACCTGGATAACTATTAAAGGATAATAATCAGAGGGGTGTAGCAGATCAGGCAGCTTCCTTTTAATGTCTTTAACCTGAGCCCCAGGGAGGCAGCAGACTTTCCAGTGTGCTGGGTCAGGTCTGCAGATCGGCCCTCTGTTTCCTTCAATAGAGGCACCCATCATGATAACCCTCCTTTTTTTTGTTCCTTGTTGAGCAAATCCTAAGTTGAGGGGTTGAGGGACAACCTATGGGTGAGTCACCAGATAGGTTTTCATTAGAAGGGGCATCAAATTCCAGGGGTCCATACCCCTTAGTTGAGAACAATGTTGGGGTTGGGTGTGGAGGGAGAACCTGTCCATCCCCAAGAGGTGGGACATGCCTCCAAGCCTCCCCTCCACCACTCCCCCACCCTCCAACTGGTTATAAGAAGACTCAATGTCTTCCACACAGGCCTCATATATATTTTTCAGAGGCGCCTGAGTAATAGAAGCAGACAAGGGGGGTGCTCGCCTTCTACCATGCCCATTAACTTGCCTTCACTCACACCCTTTACTTGGGGTTCTGTATTTGTCTGAATGAGGCAAGGTACAGGGGCCCCTTGATCCTGGGTATTATCTGACTTTTGAATGGAGCACAGAGCATGTCTCCAGTGGTCAATCTCAATTTCGCTATCCCTAATACTCCTAAGTCTTTCTACTTCAGCTTGAAGCCTCAAAACCTCATCTTCAAGCTGAGCGGCTCAGCTGAGCAGATGATCTACCTGCTTACATCACACATAGCCATGAGAGTTACCCTCTGAGACCAGCAACAGGCTGTGGCATTCTCTGCAACCTGTCATCTGCACCCCCACATCCTTCTGTTCATTATCTGTCTGAATTCCCACATCGACTTTGATTGCAGACAGAACCATGGCCTTCTTGTGCCACGTGGACACTATATTGATGGGGAACAGACAACAGCAAGTTCAACTTGTTGTTTTGTTTGGTGCTTGGTTTGTTTAGGTTTGTTTTTTGTTTGTTTTGGTTTGTTTGTTTTTGTTTTGTTTTGTTGTTTTTTTCCTCTCTCCTTCTCATGCACCAGCAATGCAGGCTGGGCAGAGGCTGCTTTCTTGCTGCACGTAAACTGAGTGGTGCTTCTGGCTCAACCGTGTTTAAATCTCCGCGGCTGGCAATGTGAACACCCCCAGACATGTGACCCTCTCAGCTGCTCCCACGAGAGATGCCGAGATTTTCTAGGCGATTCCCCATCTCCCACTGGCTTGCCTGAAATGGGGGGACCTCGCCCCTGCTGATTAAAAAGAAAAAGAAAAAGGCGATGCTCTGACAGCGAGGTTTGTCACTCTGTGCTCAGCTTTCTCACTGCACGTGAACTGAGATATTAATGCTTCATGCATTAAAGCAAAGCTTCAAAACGAAATGTTCAGTGTAAGAAGCCCTCAAATCCCTCAGAATGCTCAATAGTAAATAATAATGACCTACTAAACAAAAATTATGTTTACATAAGCAATAATGGCTGGAAAATACTTCTGCCTCAAAGCCAAAATATATCTATCAATCATCTAACATAATTATAAGTTAAGATAAAAACCACATGAAAACTAAAATATTTTTTTCCTTCTTAATCAAATTAATAAAAGGCACCATTTACCCCTGGAGAAGGAGATATCTGAGTTGTTTCCCTGAGATGAATTCTGAAAATTAGTTTTGAACTACAGTTAATATTACTTTTCTTTTCCTTTTCCTTTTTAATAAATGAAGAAGATGCCAAGGACTCAAACAGAGATTTCTTACAAGTGAAGTAAGAAGCAACTTCATCCAACTCTAATTAAGTTTGTATTTTTTTGAGTTTTCCAAATATGTCTTGACCTTTTCTGAGATTCTCTGGCAAGAAATATCAGCACAATGTAGATTTAACTTGTACTGGATATGATTGTGTTGGAAATCTTAAGGGAAAACAAACTGTTATTCAGTGTCAGAACACACAAGGACTGTTGGAGGCAGTTTTTGTTATTTTTTTCTCTCAGGAATCCATTAAATTGAACTGACTTATGGGCAGACTTGTCTGCATCAGTTAAAAAGGGGGTTTTAAGCCAAGGTATAATATAAACTTTTTTTTTTAGCATACATAATTGTATTTGGTTTGAGTGAGATGGAGTTAATTTTCCCCATAGCAGCCCTCACATTGTGCTTTGCACTGAGAGCTATAAAGGTGCTGGTAACACAGCCGTGTTGTGGCTACTGCTGAGCATGGCTTGAGTAGCATCAAGGTTGCTTTTCAATATTCTCCCCACAGTGGGATGGTGTGGAAAAATCCTGGGAGGGGACACAACTGGGACAGCTGACCCAAACTGACCAAAGGTACATTCCATACCATATTGATGTCAGCTTAAGAATAAAAGCTACAAAAAGATAGATGGAGGAGTAGGAGAAGAAGATGGAGGAGAGGTATCCACTTGTCCTACAGACAAACCGATAACACATTTGGAGACCTGCTTCCCAAAAAAGGCACCAGACATCACCTGCTGATGGGAAGTAGAGAATAAATCTTATTTTCTTTTGCTTCTGTGCATGCAGCCTTCTTTGCTTTTCATTAAACTACCTTTGTCTTGACATACAAGTTTAATCTTATGTTCTTCGCCTCTGGTCCAGCTGAGAGGAAAAGGGGGGAGTGATAGAATAGCTTGATGGGCACCTGGCATCCAGCCAAGGTCAAACCGCAACAGTAGTGTTTGTCAGCATTAGTTCGTTTGTAGCAACAAGAAATTTAACCTTGACAAACATCTTTTCAAGCTATTATCTTCTGAAATGTTTCTGTTCCTTTAACTGGTTTTTATGGAGTCTTTTTAAGATTACTAATAATTTTTTTGTTGATACAAAGAGGTCATGTTAGATAAACAAAATGTTCATCACTGGAAGTGATGGAAAGTAATTGAAGTAGTATGTTGCAGTGCTTCTTCTAAAAAGTTTGGTAATCTTTCCAAACCAGTTGGTTTTGAAAGAATAGCTGCTTCATCTATATATACACTGATCTGTAAGTAGATGGTTATTTCTGTCAAACCTCTGGAAAACATAACTGGACTTATAATAGTAGAGGTAGTATATTAGGGATCCTTCATGACAGATGGGTGAAAAACTGGTTCTAAGTAAACACTAACATTTCTATTGTAAGCATAAAATTTATACACATTCTGCTTATCACCAGTATATATGTGTCAGAACACTTACATATATACTGGTGATAAGCAGTAAGTCAGAACACTTACATACCTAAACTGGAAAATGGTTCTACTTTCTGTTTGAATTTAAGACATTCCAGTTACAGTCAATAACAAATTTTCATTCTGCATGAATAATGGGTATTTCACCCTTTTAACAACAGGGGACAGTTTCAGTCTTCTGCAAATGCTTTCTGGCTGCATTATGGCAAGTAAAACAGCTGGCACCTTTATTTTTTTTTCTTCTTTTTTTTTTTTTTTTTTTGTTCCTTTTTTTTTTTTTTTTTTTTTTCTTTTTTTTGTTCCTTTTTTTTTTTTTTTTTTTTTGTGGTATTCCTTTCATTATTTTGTTTTGTTTTGTTTTGTTTTCAAGCTTCTGGGCCAAGATGGGTAAAATAGAAAGATTAAGTCCATTATGTAAAACTCAGAAAAGCCTTTTGTATTATTCCTGTTGCTATTTTCAAGTTCTATGGTTCTAAACATAATCTGTATAATATTTTCCTCCTCAAACGGTAACTCCACAGCCTGTTTGGAATAGGTACAATTATTCACAGATGCATGCATGATGTTTTTAAATGCAGAACAGCATCCCTAGCTGCCTCCTACATACTGTCAACAAACAATATTCAGCTGATTCCTTTTTCTAAACAATTCCTCTAAATGACAAAAACCTGTTCAAGAGTATTCAGATATAGCAGAAGAGACAACATATCAAACTGCTACCATTATCACTTTAGGTTACCAAGAATAAGGTGCTTCTATGCTCCAGATCTATTTGTTTCAATATTCCACTATCATTTGTCGCATAGATATAGGTGAGTGCAACCTGGATAATAATGTATTTTGAGACAGTTTTAATAGTCCAATTGTCTAGACTAAAAATAATAATTTGTTACTCAGTTAATTCCCTCAACACTACTTAATCTACACCACTGGAAAATGTTTTAAAAAGGTCTATGTGTATATCTAAGCCTCACAGAAAAATGAACACTGTCCCCTAGATTTAAGAAGTTTTATTTTAAAAACATAAAAATAGAAAACAAGCAACACTTAAGTTATCTGGTTGACTTGTTTCAATTATCAATTCAATTATCACTACAGGTGTATATTTCAATACTGCTACAATCCGAATGTCTGCATCTAATTCAAATTGAATGATTATTTACAGGAGCATCAAAAATGCAGAATTTTTTTCTAGTTCAGGACTCTTAAACTTTGTATCTAATTCATTTCAGAGTGGTATGTAGGAGTTAATTTTGCTTTTCTAAGTAGATGATAGGTAAAAGAGGAAAATGTACTGTTATGTAAAATAAGATAAATGGGGGCACTTTAGACAAAGGGAAGAATTTCTGGTAAACACGGAGCTATTTAGCTTGCAGTTGCCTTAAGCAAATATGAGACCAAATAAAGTTTTCTTTTGGAAGCTCAAATTGTCATCACGTATCAGCATGAAGCAACTTATGTTGTATTCAGTGACACGTTTTTAAAAAGAGTTTATTTCTTAAAAAATGTTGGGCTTCAATTAAACTGCTATTGTACAATAGTTCTGTTGCAACTGTAAATGTGCCAGTAGTGCTTTAACTAACTCACTGACAGTTTTTGAATGCTGGAGCATGTCCTTTTTCACACAACTGCCAGTAGAGCTAAAGCATTAGCTGTGGAGCTGTCAAATTACAATAATTTAAATCAACTCTAGTTTAAGTGGTAAGATACTGTGCCTTTGGAGCCTGTTTTTTAAATGCCTGCATCATCAACCAATTTCATAACAATACACCTGACAATTAGGCATCAGAATTACAAAATGCTTTAAAAATGGTCACAGCTGATAAAAATGAGACTGGTATTTATACTTCAGTAACATTTCACCAAGTATGCTGCATATGCAAAAAAAAATCAATACAAATGTAAGAGTGCCAGAAATTTAAATATTAGAATCTGTTAACAGTTGGTCATGGAAATATATCTTTTCAACTTAGAGTATAATAGTTCTGTATTTTATACCAAACTATCTAATATATTCAATTCGTTCCTGGCTATTCCTCTATTCTCATGCTGTTCAACACCTGATTGTTAACTTCTGTTATTCCCATTGCTAGATTTTCAATAAAAATATACTTTCCAGGAGATCACCAAAGTTTAACTCTTGCCACTGCAGAGTATGGCAAGTCATGCTGAGATTCAGAGTCCAGTGGCAGTTTTG
>JAOEGS010007105.1:30851-46988 GCA_025447755.1 Corythornis vintsioides
CTTGTAATTTTTATTCTCTACCTGGCATGATATATTTTTTTTGTCTCCCATTACAATTACACAAAGAAACCAAAAGATTTTCCCAGTTGGCTGAAATAAAAGTTTCCACAAATGTAATTCTTCCCTCTTCCAGAAACCCTGTCATCAGAATTGGTTCTGTCATAAAACCCACTGTGTTTCCTCCTGGACCTCAGGCTTCACGAGCCAGTGGTGCTCCTAGAAGCAATAAAGTTCTGTTCAGTCTTCTCCCTGAGGAAACCCATGGTGTATCAAAGATGGACTTCATGGAAAGGGATGAAACTCAAGGACTAAAACAAATTCTAAGTGAAGAAAACCCCAAGCTGAGCTTCATTGCCAAACTGTGGGCACTGCAGATCCAGATCAGATCAGGGAGTTTTCTCAAAACATACAAAGTTTGTCAAATGCTTTGCTGAGAAGTTTGAGGAAAGCTTCAGTTTATGGTGAACAGTTCTGGGTGAAGGCCAGGGCACAGAAGCCTCATTTGATTTTGTCAGCAACAAATAGAATGATTCCTCCCCCTGCACAGCTCCTGGGAACAGGGAATAACCTCCTCTTTCTGCTGGCTTTGTTTTCTAGCAGGATGATGCTGTCCTAAAAGCCAGGGACAGTATCTTCCTGTTATCTTCTCTCTATAACCACTCCAGGCTTCAGATAATATGAGTGCATATGCCATAGAATTATGGGAATAGCTTTAAAATTAACATGTTTATGAAGATTTTAACACATCAGACTTTTTCACATGCTTTGCAAGCCCTACAGTTTATATTCCCAACTTTAGCCCAGATATACATACTGTCTAGAAGCCCTCATTAGTACCACCAGTTCATTCCAGTTCTTGCACAAGCAGCAGTGTGGGGTTTTAAGAGAAAAAAAAAGAAAATAAAGTCTTATGATTAAATCACTATACTTCACCACAGAATTGTTATCCAGGACAAAAAAAAAAATAAAAAAAAATAAAATCTGCGGCTAGAACAGGAAGTAAATTTTCTTATGCTGCATCCTTATTTCAGAAATATTTAGTCATTGCACTTCCACCACAATTTTCTTATTTGTCCTCCTATAAACGAACATTTCTGTCATTGTTTTGGCCTTATCCTCAGTATCTTACCTGGTACATGATCATTATAATCCCTTGTTTTCACTTAAACCTCTCAATCTGCATTTGGAAAGTAGAAAAATAAGCTGAAAGGAGGTGAACGACCCGACATGAGTAACCCACAGAGAGCTACGTACCAGGTAATGGCTCAAGTTACTCCTCACCACGGTGAAAACCTATTGTGCTGGGAGGTTTACTTTTGGTTTTGTGTTGTGTTTTTTTCTCTAATAAGACAGAATCAGCAACATCAACTGCCAACCTCAAAAAAACCCCCTGTGAGGCTCCCCTAACAGCCCCTGGCATCGTCCCGTCGGATTTAGAGGTGTTATTTTGCCTTGAGGAAACGTCACTTTCTCCCCCAGGCAAACTCCCTGGCTCTGTTTCAATTCTTTCTTTTCAATATTAAAGAGCAGGAAACACTTGTTCTCCCCTGTCACCTGCTGCCCTGTTTCCACAGCATCCCACGGTGCCCGTTGAGACGTGGGCTCTGGGGGCCAGCCCGGCACACACGCTGCCACCCAAACGCCTGCCCTTGGCTTTTGCCAGCTACACAGCAAGTTCTCAGGGGGTTTAAAGCTTCCAACAGCCAGCTGAAGCTGAGCTAGGCACCACTGGCAGAGAAAAGCAGTGTCACCCTGCTTGGCTTCCCTGCTATTCTGCCTTAAAGAGAAAGCAAGCAAGAGAAAGCAATTTGCTCCTGCAGCAGCACTGCTCCCACCAACCCTCCCAAGCACAGAAAGCAACGCACAGTCAGAGAGAGAGGGAACTTACATTGTTCAGAGACAGTGGGAAAGGGCTGCTGCAGTCTCCTCCTTACTTGACACTGCTGGTGGCAGAGCAAAGCAAAGTAGTTCACCTAAAGCAATGTCTCCTTGCAATTCTCTCTGTGCCAGTTCAGTTACTCTGGAGTCTCAGCCTGAAAAGATCCAACGGTCAAAAGTTTATCCCCTTGTATTCCCCAACGATATGGCCGACTTGCCTTGGACACACACCAGTGATGCAGTAAAAATAGACAAAGGGGGGGGAGGGAAGCAGCAATCTAGCTTGAGCCTGAATCTTCTTAACTCAGTGTTTTCTGTAAAAGCTGCTCTGGTGTCAGAAGCTCCATCCCTCTACTAAGTTGCAGAGCACGGAGTCACCCATCTGGTTTCCATCAGCTGCAAATTACAGGCAAAGCAGGGAATATTTACAGCCTGCTTTCAGCACAGCTCCACAGCCACCAGCCTTGCAAGTAACCTGAGGTAAAAAAAAAAGGCTTTGAAAATAAACAGCCAGCCCCATGCTGGGATGCTTTCCTGCCTGCAGATGACTGGCTGCTCCCCTCAGCAGCCCCCAGCAGTGGGGAGCACCACACACCCCTCAGCAAGGTGGCACCTGAGCCCTACCCACCTCTTAGGAAGAAAACAACATTGCAGCCCTCCCTCCCTCCCAGCACAGCCTCTCTCCGAGGAGGAGGGGAAAATTCCAGTGCATCACTTGAAATCACTCAGGCATTTAGGAAATCACTCAGAACAACCTGGATTTATAAGCAGGGATGGGAATGCTGAGCCATTTACATCCTTTTAGTGCTTCCAGGTGAGAAGCAAGTCTGTGGTGCTGGGAGATTTAGTTTTGTTTTGGTGGGTTGTTTTTTTTCTCTAAGAAGTCAGAATCAGTGGACAGGCACTTGCCAGAGAGACTCTGGAGTGATCCCATCTATTAAGTACAAGAATGAACATTTACCAGAAGCATCACAGGCAAAATTTTGCAAAGAACCCCATGAAACTCCATGACTTGAAGCTCCTAAGTCACTTTCTGTCCCTATTTTCAGGTTTACTCCCCTGATTAAATTCACACACTAGAGGCTTGAGGGATGAGCTGTATTTTTGGGATACCTCAAGGCTTTTGAGTGCATACTGAAGAACACTGTTTTCCCAAAAAAAAAACAACAACAAAAAAAGTGAAACCAATTTGTAGTGGCCACATTTTTCTTGCCACTATTTCAAAATGAAGTTGTTATCTGCATGTTCTTTGCCTTTAAAATATCAATCGATTCTTATTTAGTCTTTTGGTTTGCCACTTGTCTTTTCTACAGAGAATAATCTTACTCCATTTAACCAGTGAGAATCTCTAAAGGAGGCAGCGTTCCCTACAGCATGGGTGAGTCAGTACAGCCTGTCATTAACAAGATAAAAAACACCACTGTAAACACTACCTAAAACTCCCAAGCCTTGTCATTTGCTTCATCTTTGCACAACCAGGATGGTGGGGACTGTCTACTCATCTTGTACCTGCATCCAGGATTGACATGACTGGGCTGTTAATGTAAAAAGCAATTTAATTATTAAATAATATAGAAATAAAAATCAGACTCTCTAATCAGTAGGAGCAAAGGCAAAAATGATGAATGAATTTTCTTTGCACGTATTTTTTTTTGCCTGTGCTGTTGCAATTTCTTCCAATAGCTGTATCACCCATGAATAATTTCAATCACATCAAGCAGAATGCTGGAGATCTCAAAGGTATTCTGTTCCTACACCAAAAACCAGGCAGCCCTCCAGATGAGTGAAATACAACCCAGTGATCCAATGGCAAAGGCTACACACAAAGTCAGTTTTATTATTAGACACCAGAGAAACCCACACAAACAAGCCCTACGTGGGAACAGGTGCCATGCTCCCTGCTGCTCAGCTGCTCCCTCAGTTGTGCATCTCTGGCCTGCATTCCAGCATTTTACCTCTCTCTGGTCCCTCCTCTCCTCAAGGTGGTAGGCAGAGAGACCCTTGGAATGCACAGACAGAAGCAGAAGCAAATTATTCTTTTTTGTTTTGTTTTTTTTGAAGCATCAGTAAATGAGGTTTGTTAACAGTTGAGTTATTCTCCCACTTAGTAAACAAGTGAGGTGAATTGACTGATTATTCTCAGAAGAAAAAACAAGCTTGTTTTTGTCAGGACTGGTATTTTCCATTAAATCAAAGGACTTGATCCTGGCAGAGCTGACTTCCAGGTTAGGGGCCAGAAATTCCTTCCTGAGGTACAACAGAGTAGCCCTTGTGTGGTTTTCTGGACATCCAGGCTTTCTTCTCCACTGCATTCTCACCATACAGGACAAGCTGAATGCCTGTTATCTTTGGAATAAGAACTCTTTTTTGGAGAGACATGTTGTTGAAGTGAAGAGTAGGTGGAAAAAGAGCCACTTGCAGTTTGTGATGCTCATATTGGCTGAATGTTTTTCCCCCCTGAAGGAGAAAATGCATGAATTCCCACTGAGCTCTCAGGTACTCTTCAATGTAGCTGTTCTCTTAAAAACTCAGTCCATTTGCATCAAAGGCTTCTTTCACAAATAACAACTCTAAGAAAACTTCAAGAAAATTCAAGATTTACAAATCACAGAATCATAGGATGGTAAAGGTTGGATGGAACCTCTGGAGATGATTGAGTCCAACCTCCCTGCCAGAGCAGGGTTACCCAGGACAGCCCACACAGGAACACAGCCAGACAGAACCTTTCATTTTCCAGGTTCATCATTCTTACTTAACATCTTTGTCTCCATCCTTTTCTATTTTTCCTTTCCTCCTCTGTATCACCACATGGAGTACCAGCAGCCTGTGTCCAGGCAGGCCAGCTGTGTCCCCTCACTAGTGCCTGCATCTTTCTAAGGCATCACTGGCTGCCCATGTTCTCACACTGTTGTCTCCATGAACTCTGAAGCAGTCAAGCACCATATTCCTATCTAGCACAGGGATCTTAGGTTTCTGGAGGGAGGTGGAAGAGTTGCCTCAGTTTGGCAGCAAGAGAAAATTTACTGTAGAAAGCTTCATATAGGAAAGACTGCAAGAAAGAACAGACCAGACAGGAGAAACAACCTGCTAGGAGCAATTTTCCTTCTCACAGAAACATCCCCTTCCATTTAGGATATTTTCAGATGCCAGCTATAAAACAAACCTGTTATTTTCCACGTAATTAGAAAACAACCTTGATTTTTTCACCCAGATCAACTGTGTGTGGTGTTAGCAAGAAGAGAGTGAAGCTTAGATACCATTATACTGATTATATGCAACTTTGTTCATAGATTTTTGAGAGGTTGGTTTGTTGGTTTTCTCATGTCATTGCATGTTCATTACAGCAAGGAAAAAGTGCCCCTCCTCTGTCAGGGACAGAAGGGTTGTGATGCACAGTAGGTGGCAGAATATGCATCTCTCTTGCCCTAGATTCTGCTCCCATCTACTCCAGTGTGGTTGTTTTGGGATGGCTGAATTGCAAAGGTACAGATGAAGCTGCCCCTTTTCTATCCTGTTCTTCTGCAGTTTAAATACTTAAATAGAGGGTTTGGTGGAGGATGCACCTTGCCATTGAATGTGAATCTGTGAAAGTGCCTGGATGCTGCTCAGGGTGGCAGATGAACAAGCTGTGCCACAGCTGTGCTCAGGGGTCATTCTAGCAGCAGCCTGCTGGGTTTTAGACTGTCAGTATGGGTATGAAGATTTCTAGTCAGCCATAGTTTAAGTCCTAAAAGAATCTTCCCATGCAAACAAGCTGGCAGGCTTTGTACCAACTGAAAAACCACAGTAAGTCTGACAACTGGGGCAAATCTACCCTTGGAGGGGTTAAAGTTGAAGCTTCAGTTCACTTACTCCTGATAAAATAATGTAGAAAATTCTCCACATTTTGGTACTGACAATACCCCATTACTTTAAATATTAATTAGCTGTGATATTACAAATCATTTTACCACCATCATTTTAAAGCCAGCATGTGGAATATCTTGGGTTCGAGTTCAGATGCTAGGCTTGTATTCAGTTGGTTTAACCTCACTACATATTTTATCACAGTACTTCTCTTTGGTGCCCAGTGACTTGAGGTTGACAAAAGCCTGTCCCCTTCAAGAAAGGCACATCATTTTCATCTGATATTGCAAAAACATAATGCAGTGTGATCATCCTTTGCAGCCTGCTCCTGCTGTTAGCTGAGGACTGGGCTGTTTCAATGCTGTTGTTCTTTTGCTTTATCATCACACAATGCCAGCTAGGAAAGGATCTCAAGGATCATCTGATCCAGTCTTTAAATGTGTCACTTCTTTCCTAAGGAAGGAAAATACACAACTCAGACAAAACTCAGACAGACACCCAACGGCTGCTGCTGTTTTCACTACAGCCTGCAGCAGCCCTTGGCTGCCCAAGAAAAAACCAACAGAAAAATCAGCATAGCACTGAGCCACTTTTTCCCATCAACTCTCACTAACATCCCCACATGACTGCAGAGATCTAGGCTTGCCTGAGGCACATGCTCTCATTCTGAGTGCTTGACAGAGAGACAAGACATGCAGCTTTCTCCCTTCCAAGGAATCTGACATGCTGGTCTCTGTTGCCCATCCTGAATCCCACAGTACAGGAGTTAATGGCTGCCCAGCACACGGTGCATCAGTCCCACTGGAATTATCAGGGAAGAAGGGCAAATACTAGAAGGATGCAATTACAAAAGATAAACATCAGACTGTTTCCAAAGGTCCCCTTTCTCTGGCTGTCCACTCCCACTTCTTACCTCACACTGAGGCACTTGTTGCACTGCCAGTGAACAGATGGAGTTCACTGCCTGGCAGAAAACTGATCCATGGCAAAAAACATCCCTTTTCTGCAAGGTGAGTCCAATGCACTCAGCTCCTGCCAGGCTTCTGCTTCTGCTTTGTACTGCTCTGAATCATAGTTTGCTGCTCTCAGAAACTAACCCCTAGCCCTGGCTGCTATAAAATCTTAACTTTCAACATTACTGTTTATTTCACAAACTTCCATTCACGTAAATAAACTAACTTTCTTTCAAAAGCAAGCACCCAGGAAACACTGATGTAATACATTTTCATATGGCTGCATTTGTGAGAAGTTCTGAAGCAAAAGTAATGTGTCCAAATCCCTCTTTTTGTTTGAAAACGTCCTCGGTCCAAGAATCAGAAACGTTACTGTGTGACCAGGAACACAAACAAATGAGCACATGAAGAATCACAGCAAACAGTTCAAAAGCAGCTCAGGGCTTGAAGTCAGCCCACATGATATGCATTGAATACTGAACACTTTGTTTGCCAAGAGAAACAGAAAAGGCTACATTTCCCTAAAAAAAAAATAAAATAAATAAAAGGCCATATTACTTGGCTTAGTTTTTCTCTGACCTTGCCTGGAGCCATCCATTCTTACAGCATACAAAGGGCTAGTATGTGCCTGGTTTACCCTCGACCTGTCCTACTTTCCTGCCTTCAAGTACATCAAGAAAGAAGAAAAAGAAGGCCTTTGCACTGAAGAACCTGAGACTCTAAGGAGAAGAAACAGCACCCTGTTTCTCACACTGCAAACAATGGGGGTCTAGTGAGGAAGACTGAGAGCAGGAGGTGAATGTGGCAAGTAGTGAAAGGCTCTAGAGAAGCTTTTAAGAACCATGAGGCAGGGAGAACAAGCATGGGGTGGAGCACAGGGGTTAAGAAGGATGGGATCTGCAAATCTTGGGGAAAATAAAGGTGACTCTAGCATGGGAGGAGTTGTGGCAGAAAGATGGAGATGCTGTGAGCTATGTGGCTGAGGCAAGGGGCATGGACAACAAGGATCTAGATGCTCTACACTGACATGAGCTGGAGATTGGGTCTAAGGATGAGAGGCCTCAGGCTGGAAGACATTAGAAGCCAGAGAGAAAGGCTGAGGGGCTGTGCAATGCTTTGGGGCAGCTGGCAATACAAGATATCTCCAGTGGAAATGATCCAATTTACATACCTGCACACATACACCAGAGTGTCAATTTACCCCCGTGGTCAGCTCTTCCCACTGCTGTATCCCCCTGTGTTGCAGGCAGAGTCACAGCAGCCCTGGCTCACATTGTCCTGTCTGGGTACTGGAGTGTGACAGCAGAATGCTTTCCATGGCCACTGTGAAGCAAGGAAATGGGCTGAGAGAGCTTGAAAGAGATCTGGGTCCCAAGGTCTATATGAGTGGCAAGTGTAGAGTTCAGAGTATTAGAGGAGAGTGGATATCAAGAGAAAATGATGGGGAGAAGGTACAGAAGATTTCTTTGGACAGATGGTCTGATGAAGGCAATGTCTGAAAACTGTAATGTGCTGAAAGCTCTGGCACTGCAGTGATGGAGCAAATATTAACCCCATAAAACCCCCATCAGCTTGCTCTTGCACATTCAAAAACTTACTGAAAAGAAAGTCAAAGGTACCACTCTAAAGTTAAGAATCCCAATCAAAAATCAGAAATTAAACCCTACAGATCAGAAAAGATTGTAGTTCCCACAGACTTATTTCAGTCCTTAAATAACCAGTTGCCATTAGTGGGAGTTTTTTCCAGAGTAAGACCTGCAGAATTCCATGCCAGGACACTACTAAAACAAACCAAAAATCTGACAGTTAGGGCACATCAGGTGGTTATTGCTCCAGCCTCTGATCACCCTCATGGCCCTTCTCTGGATATGTCCAGCACATCCAGATCTTTCCTGTACTGGGGGCTCCAGAACTGGATGCAGCTCCAGGGGGGTCTCAGCAGAGTGGAGCAGAGGGAGAGAATCCCCTCCCTCACCTGCTGGCCACGCTGCTCTGGCTGCAGCCCAGGACACCAGTGGCTTTCTGGGCTGCAAGAGCACCCTGATGCCTCATGTTGAGCTGCTCACCCCACCAGCACCCCAAGTTGCTTGGGATGAAAGGAAGGAAACTGAAGTATTTCAAAGCTCCTTCATAGATGAAGGAGCAATGGCATCTCTAGAACAATATTTCCTGCCTACTGAAGCACATGTTGGGATACATTTTGCTTACCTGGGCCTGAGAGACCTGAGCTGGAGAGAGGAATCTGGTTATGCCATCTGAAAGCTACAGTGAATTTTATGCCAGTTCTATATGGACCCTGAAAGAAGGTAGTTTGCACAACCATGCCTTTTACACACTACCAAAGTGAAGTAGCAGCACAGAGAGCCTGTTCTGTAAGCCAGTGATTCCAGTCTTGGGGCTTCCCAAGGGAACATCTTCCCAGTAGAAGCACAGAGCACAGCCAGTGCAAGCATCTGCATGCCACTGGTGACTTCTTCTGTCTGCACTGCTGGCCAGCTGGGATTCTGGGTGCATGATACAGGAAGAAGAGAAGCCAGAGAAGCCAATGAATTCTGGTACATACAGAGTTAAAGCAGCACAGACCTGCAGACTGCTTAGCCACTGCAATTCACTCTTGGCCACAGGCAGGGAATGTAGGAATTGGTCCCTTTTCTATCTTAATCCATGTTTTCTATTACATTGCAGTCACAGAAGTGGTCCTGTGGCAAATTCCTGGTTGAGAAACTTCCTCTATTCTCCTGGGGAGAATTTTGACCATAAAACGTGCCTTGCAATAATTTTCTTTCCTAAGTGCAAGGCTTTGTCTGAGTAACACCACCAAAATAAAAGGCACACATTAAAACAAGGCCTCTGCTTTTGATGTATGAGATCCAAGTACTACAGCCTTGCTGCTGTTTGTTTGTTTTTCATAGAAAACTCTGCATGCTTAGTATCTTTCATTTGTTTCAGAACCAACCAGTGTGTTCCACTTCAGTGTCAACAAGGTCCCTCACCTACAAAAGAATTAATACCTAGGAAAATGGATCTGAATAAAACCCCCCAGTGAAGGATTTGTAAAGCTTTCCTAGGTGTGGGTGAAAGTTGAGGATGTTACATGGAGAGTATTAGTCAGAGGGTTCAGAGTTAAGAGAGAGGCCAACTTATCAAAGGAGGTTGAGGAGGGGCTGATTACAAACCTCAGCCTCTGTCCTCACAGAGACCTGATGGTGACAGTGACTTTAGAAGTCTATCCAAAGCTGACAGGAGGCTGACACTGCTTCTTTCTAGGCCCCTGGACTTTTTCCTGTTACCTGAAGTCCAGTTTTCTGGTCAGACTCAAATTGCTGATAGAAGAGGGGGCACATTATAGTATTTCACTCATATCCTTAGCTGATGTGTGTCAAGCATACAGAACAACTCAGCAGAGCACCTGCTAACAAAGAAGAAACCTGAGGTTAAAAACAGCCTCAAAGCTCCTGCTGTCACTAAGAATTCAAATACTCAGTGTCATGAATTACAGCTACAGTAATTCCAAACTCTTATTAATCTACAGAGCTGTTCTTTCCCAAGAGATCAATCAGTTCTGGGAGCTGCTCTGACATTCTCAAGGGCAAAGAAGGGGAAATCTAGTAGACCAGATTTAACATTACAGGCTTTATAATCTGGTAACCATAAGTATATTTGGGAAATACTGCTAAGAGGTCATGGTAAGAGGTCAGGGTGTCAGTCAGCTCTAAATTAATACCTTCCATTAACTGCTGAATAACTGAACAATAGCTGTATTGCAAATGTGCCTGCAGACTAAAGACTCAGCTGCAGGAAGATGTTGGCAAGGGATCCCACAATCACCACAGTGCACCTACAGAGCCAGGGGCAGAAAATGAATTGCAGTAAGGACACAGCTCTGGGAGCAGATGTTCTACCCCCAGCTTTCCTGCAGATTTCATTGCCCTCTTTTGCAGATTGAGGACGATGTATTTATCTGCTTCCCAGAAGATTGGAAAGCCAAGTTAACAAGCAGGAGTAAATCACTTGGGTTTCAGGACCTGCCTGCCATCTCAGGGTCAAGTACAATTGTAGCCTGTGCAGGTCAGAGTAGTTGAGGGGTTTTTTTATGAAAGATGTTGATTCAGCACCCTGGTTTAGCAGACCTTGTGAATACATCTTGAAAATTATCTGTCTGGGAGGAATTCAAATCAATTTTAATCTTCTGCCTGTTTACCCTGATGTAAATCAAAGAGGAGCAGTCTTCCCCTACAGAGCAAGCCACGTTGTGCTGAGCTCATGATCCACAAGGCAGATCTTTCTTTAGCAGAGACACAATGGGGTGAGAATATTGCTTACTTCTAGCTATTCACTGAGAGCACAGCAAAAATCCTTTAGCCTTATGTCTATCTCATGGCTTTCAGTCTAACTTGAGTACTGAGATCCTGCTTTCTCAATCTATAGACAAGAAACAATTTCATTTTCATCTTCAAGGCTTAGAGAGTGACTGAAAACCTCTGGCTTGTGTTCACAGCCTGGCACAGAAGCAGCTTGTTACTGGAGTTAGCTTTAGTTCCTACACTACCACACTGCATTGCTGTAGAGGAGGCTCTGTCTCAAAGCAGAACAACTGTGATCAAGACCCATCTAGTTTAAATGGACTAAATACAACAACTGCCCAGAATTTTTCCTGTTTCATTTGAAAATGTCCATCTCTCAGCCACTGCTCCCCACAGATAATACTGCTTGACTGGTCCTCTGCAATCCAAGACTCATTCATTCTCATCCAAGAATCATGCAGTCCTTAAAAGCATCATGGATGAGTAAGAGTGGAGCCAAAGGTTTCTAGAGTGAGTCAGGACTGTCTGCAGCCTGTGCATAGCCCCAGAACATAAGCAGCATGGCAGAGATGAGACCACAACCCCCAGGACTTCCCCCTGTTGGGTACATCCACAGGGGGCAAGTCAGCCAAGAAATGAACATGGCACCAGGCCTTGCTTCAGATTTGCTTTGGTTTTTTTGGCATGACTCGAGGCTAACAAAAACCTGATTGAAACTCAGAAGTAAGGTTTTTAAGAGACATAATGAACACTCATTACAGAACAGTGACAGCTTCTTTCCCCCCCCAGGTTCTTGAACTCAAAGCCTGAGCTGAATTTTCTGGACATCCTGGCACTTCTGGTTTGGGAGAGAGCTGAAGTAGCAGCACCCAGGAGAAAGGCCCATTACCCAAGGGGTGTCATAATGCCATGTGGGATGTTTCCAGCCATGCCAAAAGAGGAAAGAACTAAAAATATTGCTACAGCCTATTCTGCCTGAGGCTTCTCACACAGTTCTGAGCTCAGAGCAGTTCAGATAAGCAGCCAAATCATGAGGTACTTCTCTCACCCTGTGACGTGCACACAGTCTTCCCTGGAAATTGCCATTCACACAGTCTGATAGGATTCTGTAAAATAAATTAATGGGAGAAAAAGAAATCATATGGCACAGTGGCCTTAGTAATTGACTGGGAGTGCTGACACTTTGCTCTATGGTCATGCCAAAGTCACTAAATCTGTCATATGTTCATGTTCTTCTTTTATAAGATGAGCTCCTGAGATATCACATGAAATCTGGGCACAGGCTGGCCAAAACTTCAGGGGCAGCCTAGTTCTGAGATTCTGCAGGGTGTCCAGCTCTGACAGGGACATTAAGATTTTCTTTGCTGCTGTAAAGGTTAAAAGTGTGAAAAGCCCATGAATATTTGTGATGGATTAAGTTGAAGAATGTTGTTCAAATGTTGAGTATTTATCAAACATTCTGAACATGAAAAAGGACATGGTTAAAGACACAAAAAGTGCAACTCATTCAATCTCTGCAGCCTTTTTGCTCTGCAGAGCTGTGAACATTTCCTAACACCAGACAGCAAAAAGGACTGAAATCTCTGAACATGACTGCTTGTTCTACTGCTAGGCATATAGCTTAGAATATGACAGCACCTATCAGCATTTTGGGGAGAACTCATTGTATAGTATTTCATTTATAGCCCTTTCATGACCTACTTATGACCTTGCAAAAGCTGCTGCTGTTTGAAAGACGACTGGATGATCAAATACTGGAAATGCAGGTAAAAATTAGAACTAGATGCAGATTAATTGAAGTCATATATTAAAAAAAATAATTAAAAAAAAAAACCTGGCAAGATTAAAATGGGTTGTGTCCCTATTAACATCTTCCCTCTTGCCTCCCAGGCAGGTCTCATTTGAGATTGAAGTAGTGTAGCCTTTGTAGTCATGACACTGCATACAAAGCAGCTGCTCTTTTGCTTCAGACGGGGGAAAATACTCCTAATAGCTGCCTCCCTGAGTGCCAGCACCTAGCTGCCTGGCTACAACACGCCCCCAGCCTTCTGAGCAAAGCCACGAGGAGACAGAAAGCTACTTACTAGTGTTCCATAGAGTCCACGCAGCAGCATCGGCGGCTGAAGCTGCCTGTGTGAGAAGCCTGAGCTCCCTGCAGCGTTCAGACACTCGGTCCCACTGTGGCCATCAGGCGGCTGAGACCAAGGGTGGCCTCGCACAAACATCAACAGCTTGTCAGCACAAGCCAAAGAGGCGGGTCTGCCCTGCCAGCCACAATGCAAGCCAATGATTAGCTCCTTGGAGTTCTGGGTGCTCAAGATATTGTGTTTCATTCTTAAGAAGGACTGAGGAGGAAGGGCTGGTGCTGGGCGGTTTGCTGCTAGGCACTTCAATGCTTAAGGCAGGAGGAAAAAAATACAGTAATGACAAGAAAAAAGCAATGTCATTTCAGGAAAAGCACAGGTATTGTGCATATTTACACAAGCCCTTTCAGAAAACCCACAGGCATTCCCAAAGCATTGGTTCTTCCTTGTCGATCAAACAAGAAGACCAAAAAAAAGGTGAATTAAATTTAACCCATATTCACTGTAAAGAAGTTTAACTTGCAAAGTCTCTGATTTTCATCATCTCCAACCTTTTTTTGTCATCCTTCCTAACACACTCTGCTGACACTGAGGGTTTCTCACCTCTGTCACAAATGTCTCACCCTGATCTTCTTGCCCCCACCCTCACTGATCCTCCCATGATTGCTTCTCTTCATGTCCATCTCCACTGCTTGTTCTTTTGGTCCCCAGAAGAGCACTGTCCCAACACAGGCATCTCAGGTAAGGTTCTGTGGGGCAAGGAAGTTCACTGTCTGCTGTGGAAAGTGGAGCTGAACCTCCTCTCCCTTCAGCTCTACTCCACATCTCCCTGTCTGTCCCCTCCATCATGTCAAGGATGCAGCACAGAAGCAACTGCCACTGTAGTGATCCTAGGGAAGAGACAGAAGAGGTGAACACTGCCTGAAATTTCAGCTCATTCTGACCTTGCCACAGCCATCTATGATTCCACCTGGCTCACCAAGTCCCTCTCTCCTTTGCTGTTTGAATTGGATTGTTCCCAGTTAATTGCATCCCTGCTTACAGCTGCTGATCTCATTTCATCCCAGCTCTGTCCTAGTTTCTTATGCCCCTAGTCTGGCTGTGAGGCCTGTCTGCCACCAACATTAGGCTCATCAAGTCTCTTGTAATACCTTCCTGCAGAAATATCATGCTTTGTACTTCAGCCTCAGCCTCTCTGAGATCTTTTCAGCTCTGGAAATAATTAAAATCCTCCTTAAAAAGCATGCTATCTTTTTGGCTTTCAGTGGTTTTTTCCTCTGATCTGACCTTTCTGATTAATTCTTCTCCCAGCATCTACCTCTTCATCTCTCACAAATCCAAGGCACCAGTTCTTGTTCTAGTCTAATCCAGATTTCAGTATTTGCTTGTGCAAATATGTGCAAAAAACACTTTTATGTCAATTACTTATAAGCATGTATTTTTATTTTTCAGCTTTCTGCTTTTCTCCAGGCTCTTATTTTACCCTGCATCACATGGCTTGACAGCTCCACATTTTCAGCTCCTTTTCTGAGGGCAAATTAAAGCAGTCCTATCACACTGCATTCATTACTGCACAGTCTTGGCACCAGCCTTTCCCTCCCCTTAGCAAAGGAGCTGAGCCCCCTGCAGAAGCAGATGCTCAAGTTAGCACCTCGTTCAGATGGGCAGGCATATCTCAGCTCTCAGGCTTCTGCTGACAGGCTGCACCAGAGTTCTCACACATATCTCTGCATCACAATGTGCTGGCCTCATGTTTGCAACTTTTTCTTCACAGTGAGACATACCAGGCACGTTCTCCGAGGATATCTGAGATTCTGAGGCAATTGCAGTGCACCAAAATCTATCAATCCACAGGACCTGCACTTTAATCCAGGTTTCCTGCTTAGTTAACCCTCACCATCCCCATTAACAATAGTGTTGAACCAATTCTCTTGGTATTTCAGCATGTGAATCTCTGCCCAGACCTCCTGAGTGACCACAGGATTTGATAACTGTAACTGTTTTGATTACTGAGCCTTACAATGCACTTACATTGTTCTCCACAAAAAAAAAAAATCAGCAACTGAGGTCATCTTTTGTTCCATACCTCAGCCACACTGCCTACAGCTCCATGAAAGCCATGCTTTCTTGTCCTGAGCTTCAAGGCCTTTTCAGAGTGTCTCCTTTCTTATTAATCCACTCCCCCAGCTCTCTTCATCACAAGGCCTGGCTTTTCAGCCTTTTTTGCTTCTTACAAAGATCTCTTTGTTTTACCTTGTCCTCCATGCAGAGAATGCCCTCCATCATCAAATCAAGCTATCTGTGCTTTATCTTCTACAATCCATGTGTCACAAAATCTAGAAGTACCAGAATGAGAGTGCAGATCAATAAACAGGCAACAAGTGACTCCAGAAAGAGATGTTTCATCTGCATCTGTAAGTTAAAGGTGCTAGAAATTTTCTATCAGTCAACCATATGAATATGTGTCTGGGTTTTCCTGGCTCACAGTTCTCAAGCAAGTTTCACTATCACCTGGTGCCTGCAGACCATTCATGGGGGTTGTGCAGGTGACACAGCCTTGATCTGCCTGTCCATGGCCTCATCTCTGCGGGGATGGCACCTTCTGTGCATCCAGAGGCATCATCCCACTGGGCAGAGTTTTGCCACAAGCACCTGGAGGGTTTCAGACACAGCCTTGTGTACTCCAATTGTATGATCAGTCACATACAAGATGACATTGACTGAGAACCTTTACCTAGAGGGGTAAAGAAACATGATGTTTTCTAATATCTTGTAGTGTATTTAGTGCATTCTTAGTGTTAAACTTTCACTAGGTGGGTTGCTTGGGCCTCCCAGTCATGCTGGCCTTACTGACCTTACAACCAAGCAGCTACCATCTCTCTTTTGTGCACTGCTGGTGCTGTTTTGCTTGCTGGCACACTTTAAGGCAGTGTGAAGTGACCCAGGGCTGATAAGAAGGGAGAAGGATTCCCAAGGACAACTGCACCCAGCTGGTTTTGGGGAAACAAAGGAGCTGGGGTTGTTCAGCCTGGAGAAGAGAAGGCTCTGGGGAGACCTTAGAGCACCTGCCAG
>JAOEGS010007106.1:19175-32900 GCA_025447755.1 Corythornis vintsioides
TGGAGCTGTGGTGCTGAGGGCCATGGGGCAGTGGTGCCCTGGCACTGCTGGGTCAATGGTTGGACTGGATATCTTAAAAGTCTTTTCCAACCAAAATGATTGGGAGTCTGCAGGGGAGAGGGAGCTCTGAGTGGGGCTGAAAACACCCAAACCTCCTGCCTGGGCCTTCTGGGGCAAAAAGCAGCCTGGCTGGGGCCACAGCAGTGGTGGTGGTGCCTGCAAGGAGTCCAGGGAAGGATTGGGATGCACTGGGATGAGACTTGGCAAAGACTCTGTTTCCTCAGCCAGGATCTTCTGTCCATCCCCCTTGCCCTGCAGCTGGCATCTGTTGCTAGGAGCTGGAGACCACAGTCCCTTTGGAAGCATCTCCAGCATCTCTGCCTGCCTGGAGGGCTTCAGCTCTCTGCAGTCTCTCTGCCCCTTCCCTCTGCTCTGCCTCATCCCTTTCATCTTCTCCCTCTGCTGACCCTGCTCAGGAAAGCCTTGCTGTGTGCCCCCCCTGCTGCCACGGGGAGCTCTGCTTGCTCCAGACAGTGCTAGGAGCCTCTGCCCAGCTTTGAATTCACATGGGATGCAGCAGCTGCCTGGGAA
Source organism: Corythornis vintsioides (assembly GCA_025447755.1). Taxonomy (NCBI): domain Eukaryota; kingdom Metazoa; phylum Chordata; class Aves; order Coraciiformes; family Alcedinidae; genus Corythornis; species Corythornis vintsioides. Next base: position 19,767 of record JAOEGS010007106.1, read on the forward strand.
AACTCCTCTGCCAGGTGCTCGTGTTGCCTGGCAGGGATGGAGGAGCCAGGAGTAGGAATGAACAGCCTCTCTGCCTGTGGAATCTCTGGCATGGTGGCCAGCCCCAGCTTGGGTTCCCTACCAGCATCTTGTGGGAAGAGGGTGCAGCTTGTGGAGAACTGTGACTAAAGCAGTGGAGGACTGCAGTTAAAAGCTACTATTTCCACATTGCTGGCTGCTTTGCAGTTGCTCTCTTGGTGTTAATAATCTTGCTTTCCCCAAAGAAATGAGAGCAAGTGAGTGCAGAGAACTGTTCCTCTGGCCCTGTCCTACCCCACTAACATTTGCTCTCCCACCAATAACCAGCCTACATCCCATCTTGACAGCAGCTCTCCTTATTTATGGAAAGGCTGAGGATTCTTGGAGGAGATTTCCATTTTTCTCTGCTATTTCTCTGACAGCAAATGGCTCTCCAGCTGCACCTTTCCTCCTCTGGGCTGGAGGGAGCCTGTCTTGCTTGCTGGGTGATCAAAAAGCATCCCACAAAGTGCTTCCCAGCCCTGCAACGAGCCCTGGGGGAAGAGGGTATTCAAACAACTCCTTACTCAGCAGCAGTGCAATGGTGGCAGGGGCAAGATTGCTTTTCTCTGCCTCGTGGAGCACTGGCACCCCCCTGGGGTTCATGGCCACCAGTGATGGTCATGGAGAGTTTGTCTCTGAGACCTCCAGGTCCCTTCCAACCCCTGACACCCTGGGATCAAGAGGGTGAGGCCAGACATCAGTGCTGCCCAGCAACAGGCCAAGGGGTAACAGGTACAAACTGGAACCCAGGAGGTTCCATCTGAACAGGAGGAGAAACTTCTTTCCTGTGCAGGTGCCAGAGCCTGGCCCAGGCTGCCCAGAGAGGCTGTGGAGTCTCCTCTGGAGAGATTCCAACCCCTCCTGGACACTGTGATCCTGGGCACCATGCTCTGGGTGACCCTGCTGGAGCAGGGGGTTGGATGAGATGATTTCCAGGGGTTGATTCCAGCCCCCCCATGCTGGACTGTGTGAAAGCAGAGTGCTGTAATAGCAGTGGCATGGAAGATCTAACATGATTAACCTCATTCATAAATATTTAAACCAATTGAAAATGTAGTTTCTTTAATGCCCTGGAGCTCCATGCTCCTTTTCCTGTCCTTATTTCCCTGGGATTTCCCCCTCAGCCTCATCTTGATGGCAATTCTCACCATGTTCCCTGTGCCCAACCCCTCTTTGTCCATTTGTCCTGACATCCATCCTGTCCATGACAACCATCCTGAGGTTGATGGGCCAGTGGGTTGCAATCTCAGCCACTCTGCACAGCAATTCCTGAGAGCTGCTCTGTGACACCCTGATGGGCTTCTGGGGCACCTCTGCTCACGTGTCCTTACCACTGTAAGGGATTTCTTTGCTCATAGGCTGGAACTGTTCTTCATTTATCACCACAATAACAAGGAAAGGCACTTGGAAACTTCCCAAAAGGCTGGAAGGAGAAGACCAAATTCCTCCTGCAAAAAAAAAAAAAAAAAGAAAGAAAAAAAGTCAGAAATCCTTGTTGCTGGATCATCTACCACCATTTTTTTCAGCCAGGTGGTTGAAATACTGGGTTTTGAGGAATTAAACATCTGCCTGTGTGCTGTGGGCACCCAATTCCTGCAAGGCCCTTCAGAAAAACCTTGGGTGGTTTGGGTGTGGGTTTGAGGGACAGGGTTTGGGGTGAGCTGTGCAGAGCAGGGCTGATGATTGGACTGGATCCCAAGGGGCTTTTCCAACCTGAATGATTCTTTGCATTTAATTATCATTCATTACCCAACTCAACACAGGCAGAAAGTTTTGGGGGGATGCAGATGTTTTCAGGCAGCCAAAACAAAAGCCCTTTGGGGTGCTGCTTCACCTCATTTCCCACCCTGCTGCCTTGTGTTTCTAACCCCCTAAAACTCCATTCCCCTTCCCTGCAGGTTTCAGATTAGCTCTTATCAATCCCTTTTCTTTTAGAAAGCAAAATAGAAAATATATCTGATCAGAATGAATTAGAATGAAAAAAATAAATCCTAATGCAACAAACCAAACTGATTTAGTGAAGCAACAGTTTGTGCACATCAAGGCTTTTTTATTTCCTTAATGCCTAGACCTGTAAATGGGCTGCAGGTAAAGCTGAATACATTCTTTATGGCAGGACAAAGCTGTGGAGTTTCTCAGCAGAGTGGGAAGTCTCTGCATGCTGGGCTTTGCTGGGCTTCCCTCCACACTAAGGGACAACTGAGTGCCCAGACCTCACGGGTGGGCCCCTGAGGAAGGACCATGGGGCCACAAGAGGCTGAGGAGCCATAGAATGGAGAATCACAGATCCTTTCAGTTCAAAAAGACCTTGAAGATCACCAAGTCCAAGCACTAACCTGGTACTGCCAATGCCACCACTAACTTGTGTCCCTCAGCACTTCATGTCTTTTACAGCTCTCCAGGAGTGGGGACTCCACCACCTCCCTGGGCAGCCTGTTCCAGAAGGCTCAGCTTGGATCCCAGCTTCCCTGGCAGCTCATTCAGGGAATGAGCTCCTGACCTGGGCTGTGCTACCCGTGACAGATCTCAGCAGCAGGGTGAGTGATGCTGTGGGGACAGCCCTGGGGTGGGACTGGTCCAACTCACTTTCGATGGATCAAGACCTTAAAGGGTCTTGATTTGGTAAATTGAGTGAACTGGTAAGAAATGAATTGGTAAAACTTCTGCCTGCTCCTTCAAACTCCTCACCACACTCGTGTATTTTGCTGGGGTCTCATGGAATGGCCCCAAGGCAGCAGCTTCCAGCAGTGTGAATTTTCTGATCCCAGCTGGGTCAAACCTTCTGTGCCAAGTGCTGACCAGTTGAGCTGTGTCTCGTGGTACCCCTAGACAAGCCCCAGGAATCTGTGGGATGACTTCAGACTGCTGTGTATTTTTCCCCTCAATTCTTGCCTGTGTTGATTGGAGTCCCAAAGTAGCAAGAAGAATATCTAAATTCTTGCTCCTTCTCTTGATTTTAGTGTTATTTTAGTGTTACCTTGGCTCTCCTCAGCAAAGGCACCTTGACATGAAGATTTTTCCAGCTGAGCCCTGCTGCCCAATTTCTGCTGCAGGTCCCTGAGGGCAGGGGGAGAGTAAATCCATCATTCTCTGGTAACTCCAATGGCTTGCTTCTGTGATTCTGTCCTAAAGACTATTTTGGGGGGGGATGTGTCAGGTGAGGTGGAAAACCAGGCTGAGCTCCTGGCTGGAGCTCTCAGCTGAGCTGCCTTCCTTCCTGCCTCTCCAGTGCATCTCTCTGGTGCTGTAAAGGGAACTGTCATCACTTTTCAGCCTAATCCCTGCTGAAGTGTTGAGCTGCTTCTCCTGATGGCCAGCAGCAGTCTAGGAGATGCCAAGGCAACTTATGTGTCAGTCAGGGAGTTGGTCACCCTGGCTGGTGGGTGCAGTTTACTCACAGCTGCCCATTGCCCCTGGGGACCAGACCTGCAAGGCTTTCTCACTGGTGCTTTTCTCCCACGTTAGGGTCCGTGTTCTTCAGTAATAATTAGTGACCCCCATCCATGCTCTTGAGATGAGCTGGTCTCTCTGTGCCCTCTCTGAGGCCGTGCAGGGGCAGAGTGGGCAGTGGAGAGCCCTGGGGCTGGCAGCAGCTGCTACTGCTCTGCAGGTGAATGGGGGAAAGGAGGAGGATGGAGGCTCACATCTTGGTTGGGCTGGCATCTACTGGCCAAACCTGCCTCTTCTGCAGTCCTCCCTGTGACCTGCTGCCATGGCCTGCTTCCAGGGACTACAGATCAGCAGGGAAGAGCTGATGGAGGGGCTCGTCTCCGTGGGCTAGCGGGATCAGCCAGGACTCTGACTCCTGACTCCAGCTGGGAGCTCTGCTGCTCTCCCATCCTGCTGGGCAAGGACAGGAGCCTCCTGAGCAAGATTTGGAGGTGACACCTTGACATTGCTCCGGGGCTTCAGTTCCACATCTGCTAGGCTGGCAGAGGCGACTATGAAGCCAGGCAAGGACAGGCAAGGCAGCTCTTCCAGCACTGGGTGTGTTTAGTGCCTTCTGGTGTCAAATCTTTGGCACAGCTTTGCTTGAGTCTCTACATGAGACAAGAATCATAGAAACTTTCTGGATGGATGTCTCTTCCTGTATGGGCTGGAATACCTCGTTGGTCAGTTTGGGGTCACCCGTCCTGTCTGCTCCTCCCCGCAGGTGTGGTCTTTCACTTTCTACACCCCCCAGTGCAACACACAAAACTCTATCAATGGCCTTGGTTTGCATTCCATCCCTGGTAGTAACTGTAAACATGAGGTGTTATCACTGCTAGAAGCAGACACTGTCTGCAAAAAACATGCTGCTAACTCTAGAAAGTGCAGTTAGTTAGAAACCTGAGCTGAAAAGTAAAATCACTGAACAGAATTTGCTTGGTTTTCACCCAAACCAGGACACCAATGCCGAGGCCTGTAACCAACACCAAGACCTGTAACCAATGCCCAGGCCTCTAACCAACTCTGAGGCTTGTAACTGGACCCAAGGCCTGTAACCGGCACTGAGGTCTGTAAACAATGCCGAGGCCTGTACCTGGCGCCGAGGCCTGTAACCAACGCCGAGGTCTGTAACCAACGCCAAGGCCTGTAACCAGCACCGATTTCTGTAACCAACGCCAAGGCGTGTAACCAACGCCGAGGCCTGTAACCAGCGCCAAGGCCTGTAACCAACGCCGAGGCCTGTAACTAATGGCACCTGGAACCGTGACTCCAAAATGGCTCTGCTTTGTCATCCGTGCCAAACACAGACCTGGAAACTACTGATGTGGAGAGGCAGCTCCATCCCCCTTTCTGGGAAAGGGATCCTCCTATAGGAGGCTGTGTGCTCAGGGTTCCTCCTGCAGCTTGGCCCTCGGCCTCTCCTCATCTGCCTGAATCCTTTCCCTGGAAACGTGGGGCAGTGCAGACCAGGTTCAAGGGCTGGTCAGATGCTGCAGCTGGGGATGTAGAATTGTCTGTGCTCACGCTCTGCTTTTCTACTCTTGGACTTTATCTCTGCTTCTAATTCAGCTCGTTGTAACTCTGGGTTCTCAGCTCTCCTTTCTGGGAAGCGGGTGATAAGGGCTGTGACTCCTCTGTGCCCGCCTTCCTTGGGAAGCGGGATGTGATTCCCCTCCCTTCATCCCTCGGCACTCCTGGCTGCAGCCCTGGTAAAGCGTGGAGTTCACAGAGGGGACAGCAACCACATTTCAAGGGCAGATGGGTGTCTCCTGTCCTCTCTGACTGTCACTACCTCTTTCTTTATTTATAAGTGCAAGCAAACAGGTGCGAAAAGCTTTTTTTTTTTCCTCTTTTCCCCCCCTCCATCTTTCTACTTGCATTGCACAGCCAGGGTCTCCCCTGAGATCTCTCTTCCTCCAAAACTGCTTCTCCGTTTCTTGGCATTTCTGCAAGGCCTCAATTTATCTGCATTTTTCCATCTCCCCTTCTTTGTTCTAACGGGTTTGGGATGAGGACTGGGTGGAGTTGTCCTTGAGCTTTCTGTGGGTGATGTGAGGATCAGAGGTCCCCTCCTCACTTTGGATATTGCTTTTTTTTGCAGCAGGGTGCTACCTGGTATCCCTGTTCAGGGTCGTGATTTGGACTCTTGAAGGATTTAACAAAGTTAGTACCTGTGAAGCTCTGCTTCTTTGGGTCTTGGTGTGCTCGTTCAGTTTGATTGCATGGGTGGATCCTATGAGTATTGATTAACTATCAGAATCCAGATTAAAAAAACCCCAACCTCTGCAAACAGGTTTGCATATGTCTTCCATGTGGTGTGGTTCTTTCACCTTTCTGCTCCAGAGTAACCCAGACAGCCTTGTGGATTCCTTCAGCTGTTAATTCTGTCCATTCACAGCATATTTTTAACCAGGCAGCTTCTAGATGCACTCTCTTGAAACATCTACTTTGTGGTAAAGCAAAACCCCATCACTGATGCTGTCAGTGGAGAAAAATGTATTCATTATTATTGTTGTTATTATTTTTAGGAAAGATGCAATCTCATCTCATGCATAAAATTAGTTTAATGAAACAGCAGGAATGGGAGGGAATATTGGCTTTCCTGTGCTTGTCTGAGGAGTGAAGGAACAATTTCTTTGCTCCCTTACAGGCCTTGGATGAGTGATATGTCATTGAAACTGCATTTTCAGCTGAGGTGTGTCCATGAAGACAGCAGGCAACCAGAAATTAGGTTTCAAAAATTATTTTTAAAGAGAAGAAAAAGAAATTTGTGAGTTTCTAGACATAGTCCTCTGTTTTGTGCCACCAAGAAGGAGATTGATGGGCTGGAGCATGTCCAGAGAAAGGCAGCGAAGCTGGGGAAGGGTCTGGAGCACAAGTCTGGTGAGGAGCAGCTGAGGGACCTGGGGTTGTTGAGCCTGGAGAGAAGGAAGCTCAGGGGAGATCTTCTCCTCTGACAGAAGGTTGCAACCAGGTGGGGTTGGTCTTTTCTCCCAAGGAACAAATGACAGGACAAGAGGAACCAGCCTCAAGTTGCACCAGGGCAGGTTTAGGTTGGATATCAGGAACAATTTCTTCCTCAGAAGGTTTGTCCAGGGCTGTCCCAGGCTGGCCAGGGCAGGGGTGGAGTCCCCATCCCTGGAGGGGTTTCAGAGCCATGGAGCTGTGGTGCTGAGGGCCATGGGGCAGTGCTGCCCTAGCAGGGCTGGGTTGGGCTTAATCCTAAAGGTCTCTTCCAAAGAAACCAATGTTATGATTCTAAGCAGCCAGTAAGGCTGAGTCCTGGGACTAACTTAGGCAGAGGGAAGGAGGGTGTCATTGTGGCCACAAAGGGCTTTATGCTCTGTCTTGTAAATGCTCAGGTGAAGGGGGTGCCCTGGGGTGGAGGGGCCAAGCAGCACCAGGCCAGGGTTTGGGGCCCCAGACCTCGAGGTGTCTCCAGGGGTCTCACCCGAGCTAAGGTTGCCCTGTGCTCCTCTTCAGCTTGTCACTGCTGCTTTCAGCCCACGGGCAGCCTGCTGTTCAGCTGCCCTTCAGCTTGCCTGCCCCTCTCAGGATGCTTCTTTCACCTACTCTCTGGCAGTTGGCAAGGAGAGCTGAGGACAGAGGTGGTGTCAGCTCAGGGCATCTGAGCTCAGAGATGGCAGCTCTGCCTCGCCAGCTCCCGTCCCCTCCGGCTCTCCTGTGCCACTTTGTCCTTCAGCTCTTTTCCTCTCAGGTCCACGGCTCATCCTGGGGGTTTTGTCACTGGAAAAGGAGCTTTTCATGAATATCTGCCTCTCCCGTGGAAGCAGGGCCTTTGTGGGAATTTCAACCCAGAAACTGTTCCTCCTGTGGCAGCTGGAGGGTGTCTTCCCCCTGTGCTTGGGAGGGATGCCTTGATCTAAAAGCTCAGCTGGGTGCTCCAGTGGGACTTGTGTCAGCCTCTGGCCCTGGGAGTTGGGTGGGACCAAGCCAAGCCCTTCACTCGAGCAGGTGAGGAAAGGAAGGATGATTTTTCTTGCAAGAAGCAGGAGGAAGAAAGCAAGCTGTGGTGTGAGCAGCAGGAGCAGAGCAGGATCATCATGCATGACCCTCCTGATTCTCTGCATTGCCCTTGCCTTGTAGCACACTCCTCTGACCTGCCTGCCTGTGTCCAACACCTCTAGGTACCTTCTGGACAATATCACAGCTTTACTGCTGTCTTTGTCCAGGCCTGTACTAGTCTGGATGCCTTTGCTTGTAGAGACAAGGAACTGTGTATCCTGGGGAGCCCTGCTGTCTTCTCAAGCTTTGGTGGAATGTGTCAACTAGAATTAGGGGCTCTCTGAGTAAGAAATATCCAGCCCAGCCTTTGGGGAGACAGTTACAGGCAAAGCTCTTTTATCTCCATCAATAGATGTGAGGAGTTCTGTTGTGTGTCCCTGATTCCTTCCTTCCTTCCCTTGCCATTTGTTTGGGGTGTTTACACTTCTTTCCTCTCCTCTTCTCTTCCCTCTTTGGCTGTAGGAGATAGACACTTTTCTAAATACAAGGTGAGGGTTTTTTTTCAGCTCGTCAAATCCTCTCTGGTGGTGCCAGGGCTCTGAGAAACCCTAAAAGACTTTGAGGCTGGTTGTGTGCAGTCTCATTTTGTTCAGATGCCAACCCCTGGCACTCCCTCCTCCAACAACCCTACTTCGTTGTGATGGTTTTCCAACATCTTCCCACCCCCAGGCTCCAGCAGCTCTGCCTCAGCACTACTGGCTGCTGCTCACTCCAGTCCCTTTCTTTCCTCCAAGTTGTCTTTGGGTCATCTCCTGGCTTTCCTGCATGAGCCTGCTCTTCCACTCATGTCTTCAGCCCTTCAGATGCCTCCTTTCCATCCCCCAAGCCTCCCTCGTGTAACAGCTCCTGTATCTTCTTGCTGGTGGGATGTTCTCCACTTCCCAGCCCCTTTCCAGAGGAAGCAGTCAGCATTTTCTTCTGACAGTAAATCTCAGGCACAGCAGAACTGTGTTTGAAGGTTGTACTCTGTGTTGAGGAAAGTCTGAGAGCCCTGGAGCTGGGGAAGAGAGGACTGAGAAGGGATCTGATCAGTATCTACAGGGAGGTGATTGAGAGGATGGGGCCAGGCTCTTGTCAGTGGTGCTCAGGGACAAGGGGCACTTGGCACAAACTGGAACCCAGGAGGTTTCATCTGAACACGGGGAAAAAAATTCCTTGGTGTGAGGCTGCCAGAGCCTGGCCCAGGCTGCCCAGAGAGTCCCCTTCTCTGGAGACATTCCAAACCTGCCTGGACACTGTGATCCTGGTGCAGGGGGGGTTGAACTAGATGATCTCCAGAGATGCTTCCAACCCCTGCCAAGCTGGGATCCTGACCAGCAACTCAGGTCATACTGGAGTGGCTGAGAACAAGATCCCCTGGAAGCAACACCACGGACCAGCCTCCTGTGCTCTGGGTGTGAAAGCAACTTCACTGAGAGGCAACAGGGGATGGAAACCTCTCTCTGAGCTGCTTTTCTCCCCTTTTGCATCACTTGGCCTTTGCTTCCCTGTGCTGGCAGTGCCCTGTCCCACACAGCCATGTGCTGGGCTGCCAGTGGTGAGGCTCCTCTGGTGCTCCCTGGGATCACAGCCCAGACTGAACTGGAGGAAAAACCTGACAGCTTCTTACAGAGCTCTTGCTCTCTGGGTGGGGGGGATTCCCAAAGCATCCAGGTGCTTGCTGGTGACAAGGGTCTTGAGCAGAGCAGGCTCTGGTTTGATCTGATCTGTAGCTCGTGCAGGTGGATTTTCCTGCAGATAAAAGCTGTAAACACCCAAGAAGCCAGAAGGCTCCTTTCTGGCTTGTAATAATCAGCTTCTAGCTCTGAATTGCCCTGGAGTAATAAGACTTGCTGCAAATCTAGCAGAGGTCAAGCTCTGTTTGTAGGAGATAAGAGAGTCCAGCCTTGAACCAGTTCCTCCAGAGGTGAGCAGAGGGAGCTGGGCAAACAGGAGGTGCTCTTGGTGTCCTCGGGGGAGGAATTCAGGGGCCAGCAGCCCCTCAGACACAACAGAGAATCCACTGGTGCCAGGCTCTGAGCTGTGGGAAAGTGTTTTCCTTGCTCCCCTTTGCAACACCTTTCCATATTAGCTGCCTGGTGCTGTTTGAGGTGCTAGGAGCACAGCCTTTTTCACTTTAAACCCACAGGCCTTGCTTAAATCCTGCACCAACTATAAACCTCCAGCTTTTCAATTGAAAAACTGATTTTCTAGCTCAGCTTTTTTAAAAAAATCTAATTAATTTATTCAAAAAAACCCCCAAACAAACTAGAATAGGAAGAGTCTTCCTCTCTGCCATGCCCCAGTGGGCAGAAGAGAGGGAGGAGGGGCTCATTCTTGGCTGCATCTCTGCAGGGTGCCCTGTTGCTAACCTGGGTAATACCACCTGATTCTGGCCTTGAGTCTGTTCCCTTGGATCAGGGTGTTTCTTCAAGGACCAAAAAAGCTGTGCTGGTGATTCACACCCCGAGGAGAATGTCTCTGAGTAGTTCAGCTTGCAGGTTGCTTGGTTTCTTTTTGTTTGTTTTGCTTTGGTTGGGTTTTTTTTTCTTCCCCCAGCCATCAAAGGCCATGGCTGAGGCTTTTATCACCTTACCAGTGGCTGCTTGATAGCAAACAAGTCGTGGAGCTGGTGAGCAGAGCCCAGCTCATCTTCCCTCCCACCAGGGACCTTGCTTATTGGGTGAAAAGAGAGGGGGAAGAGGTGACAGAGAAGGCTGTCCTTTGAGGGGCTGTCCTTGTGCACACCCCAGGGCAGCTGGATGAATTTGGAGCAGAGAGAAGTGTACATATGAAATCTGAAATAAATGCCACAAAGTGCCTGTGCTGAGTGATGCCCCAGCAGCTGAGGGCTGGGCAGGCTCTGTGTGGAGCTGTTTGCCCTGTTTTAGCCAGGCTGGGAGCTCTGTGTGTCTGGCTGTGGGATCTGCTGCATCCTCTGGATGCCTGTCTGGGCTGGAATCAAACAGGCAGGGAATTGGTTTTGGTTGGAAGAAACTGTGGAGTCCAAGTGTTAACCCAGCACTGCCAGGGCACCACTGCCCCATGGCCCTCAGCACCACAGCTCCATGGCTCTGAAACCCCTCCAGGGATGGGGACTCCCCCCCTGGGACAGCCCTGGACAACCCTTTCAGGGAAGATATTTTTCCTGATGTCCAACCTAAACTTCTGGTGCAACTTGAGGCTGTTTCCTCTTGTCCTCTTGCTTGTTCCTTGGGGGAAGAGCCCAAGGTGCTGAGGGATGCTGGAACAGAGGGATGGCAGCTGGCCTGTTTCCAGCTTCTCCCTCCCTCCCTCCTCTGCCTGTCAGGCACCCACAGTCACCTCAGAGCTGGGTTTGTTTATAGAAACACTGTCAAGGAAAAAGTCTTTCCACTGGCTGAGAGGAGAAGGGTGTTTGCAGCTCCTCAGCCACCCTCAAACTGTGAAGATGCCACGTCTCAGCTGCATACAATGAATTTATTTAGTTAAGGGAGGTGTTAATGAAGAGATCTCGTTGGTTGTGTCTCTGCAGACAGCTCTCCAGGGCCTTTTCAATTGGCAGCTCTGGTGACAGCAAAAGCTCACGTCAGGAGTTAATAGCAGTGTGATTCCTGCCAAGGATGAAGGGGGAGATGGTGGAAGGGGTTCAGAAAGGAGGTAAGGAGCTGTGGTGGCAGCTGGTGAGTCAGGGTGAGGGGCTCTCCCTTCCTTAGCTTTCCCCCTGGCAGGGGAAAGGCTCCAGATCTGGGTGACTGCCCAAAGGCCAGGGTTTGCAGGGGGGCAGTGGTGAGAGCACCTTAGAAAGCCCATGGATGCAGGGGCATGTGCAGCCAAAAATGTATTTGTATGGAATAACTTAAAATAGCCACCTGCACGTGTGGGCTGGACTGGAAAAGAATCTTTGGTTCATTTTAAACCCTCAGTTTCTTCTGCACTCTGAGAGGTTAATTTGGTTCCTCAGGACTTGTGAATCTGATGAGCAAGTGTAGGCCTGACATCAAACTTGATGGCTTTAAATGGGAAGTCTCCTGGAAAATAACAACCCCCCCTTTATCAGAAAGAATGCCATGCTCCAGCCCTGCTGTTCATAGCCACCTTCTCCAGGAGAAACTGCAACAACCTCTACTTTTCCCCTCTTTTTTTTGAGTTTTTTTCTTCTCATGATCTGTATCAAGTCGCTTTTGGAGGGAAATTGAAATTCTCTTGATGCAGAAAATAGGCCAAAAGAGGGGAAAAAAAAAAAAAAAAAAAAAAAAAAAAAAACCTCCAAAAATAGCCCAGGAGAAATGTAAGACTCCCTGAGGGGGTGCTGGTGCTGCCTTCTCCTAGTCACTGATGTGTTTTCAGCTCTACCACAAAGGAGGTATTGCTTGTGCTCACACAAGTGAGGATTCAGGAGACCCTCCAGAAAAAGGTATGGCTGCCAGAGGGTGATTTTAGTCAGCTCTTGTTGGAACCAACTAGTGATTTTTCCAGCTTGCTGTTGGGCTTTCTTTGCCCTCTGCTGCAGATGTGTGTTCCTGGACTTCTCCTGCTTTTAACTGACCTGCACTGGTTCACACCAGGGTGAGCATCAGCCTCAGGCAGGCTGCCATTACTTTCAGGGTGCTGTAAAGCTGCTGGGGTGTTGGTCAACAGGCAGCTGAAGATGAACCAGTGTGTGCCCAGGTGGCCCAGAAGCCACCAGCATCCTGGCTGTGCCAGCACTGGTGTGGCCAGCAGGACCAGGGCAGAGATCACCCCTCTGGACTCACCACTGTGGTGGCTGTACCTCAAATCCTGGGGTCAGTTTTGGGCCCCTCACTGCCCAAGGGACACTGAGGGGCTGGAGTGTGGCCAGAGAAGGGCAACAGAGCTGGGGAAGGGTCTGGAGCAGGAGTGTGGGGAGGAGCAGAAATGGTGCAAGGTGAAGCTTTTTGTTTCTGGTTGAATCCCAAAGCCATGGCAGGGCTTTCTCTGCTGGGAGCTGTAGGGTGAGGAGCTGCCTGTCCAAGAGGTCTTGGGACTGTCTCCTCTCTGGATTCTCCACTGGGTGAATCACAGACTGGTTTGGGTTGGAAGGGAGCAGGGAGCAGGGACAGCTGCAGCCAGAGCAGGGTGCTCAGAGCCCCAGCCAACCTCCCTGGGATGGTGGCAGGGATGGGGCAGGAGCAGGGCAGCAGATCACTGGGGGCTGGTTCAAACCCCAGTGTCAGATCCAATCAATCCAAAGGCTTCTGCAGAGTTCCTTATTTATGCACAAAAACTTCACCCAGTGGCTTCAAGGCAATTGAACCAAACCCAGAGCTGTCAGAGCTTCAGAACTCCCAGCAAATCTCCAGCAGAGCATGGAACAGGAGTGTCTGGGCTGGGAAAAGCTCAGAGTGGGTGGTGGGCACCCAACCAGCCCCACCTTGGTCCCCACCTGCTGCTGCCTCAGCTCGCTGGGTTCCCTGGCCCAGAGGCTGTGGAGTGAGGGGGCCTCTGAGCCCCACTGCCACCACAGCAGGAGGAGGGTGCTGGAAGGGCCTTTGGGCTGCTGTCTCACCACCCTGTGTGGCTGGCCAGATGATTTCAGGGCTTAGATTCATAGATATTAGGTGTTGGAAGGGAGCTAGAAGATCATCCAGTCCAACCCCCCTGCCAGAGCAGGGGCACCTAGACCAAGTCACCCAGGAA